>OVAX01001865.1:0-37430 GCA_900406405.1 Lepidium africanum | reverse complement strand
TTGCAATACAGTCCCAAATCAGCTGCGTTGTAAATGCGTTGTAAAAAAACGTCCCTATCTTCGCGTTTTCTTGTAGTGCTAGGCCTGGACATAAAAACCAGATCCGAAGAACCGAACCTGGATCCGACCCGAAAAAGAAGACCCGAACCCAAACCCGAAATGCCTAACAAAAAATTTAAGACCCGAAGAACCGGACCCGAATCCGGACCCGAACCAAGAACCAAACGGGTACCCGAAAACCCGATTTTATAGTTTTGTTTAGGTATTTTTAGAGTATTATGTGAGTATTTTTTTGGTAATTTTAGATATTTTCACATATTTTTGAATATTTAGGTTTTCAAAAATATTTTTTCGTTATTTTTAGGTATCTTTATGATATTTTTAGGTATTTGTTTTGTTATTTTTGGCATTTTTGGTATATTTCTCGGTTATTTGAGTATTCGGGTAAGTTTTAAATTTTTTAAATTTGGACCCGAACCGACCCGATCTTGAATGGAACTGACCCAAAACCAAACCAAAATAATAACGATTCCTATATGGATATAAATATTCTGGACCCAAAAGAACCCGACCCGAAGATCTGAACGCCAATGGCTAATCACACCAACGAGGATGTCCATCTTAAACTAAAACAAATGGCTAAAGAATATATATTATCTACTAAAGATGACGTTTCCCTGTGACACAGATTTGAGTCTGGACCTTAGGCTAAATCTATTGTCAGACATCTATTAATACTTTGAACCTCACTTTTGCCTCTGTTTTCAGGTTCTAATACTATGTTCTATTCGGATTATTAACATTGTGTTAAAGTTTACTTGTATGAAACCCTAATCTCCATTAATATCTCTGAAAGGATTTACAACATGAACACAAGATACCACAATCTATGGATGATCTACACAAACTATGAATGAGACTCTTTATACAAACTGACTATCGTAACAAACACTAAACTACTTTCCAAACGCTACTGCATCTTGACATGTTATCACATCATCCTTTGACACGTCATTGTTTAGTTAAATCTGTCACATGACTTGCACTTCTCTGTTTCTTCTCTTAATCCACAAAGCTTCTTACTTCTCTGCTTCTTCTAATTCACGAGTACTTACCAGCATGTATCTATGATTGTATCACATTGTTAGCAAAAAGAAAAAACACCAGAACAAATGTATCTGTTATCACAATATAGAAGTATTACAACGTAAATAAAAAACACGATATATATAGCTATTAGCTAGAAGGATGATATATAATCAATCAAAGATTGTAAAGATTGATATGCAGAACCGTTTTGTTGAACCGATCCTCCTACTTTCTCCTTAAGAAGTTTCATCCTCTCTTGGATTGCTTCTCCTTCACTTTCCAACAATAATCTCCTTATCGCTTTCTCGATCTCATTCCTCTCAATCCGACCTTCTAGATGGATCCCAACACTCCATACCTCACTAACAAATCTTGCATTTAGCAATTGATCCCAAAAAAAGGGCAAACAGATCATAGGTACGCCTTCACAAACGCTTTCAACAGTCGAATTCCAACCATTGTGTGTTAAGAATCCTCCAATGGCTCGATGCTTTAGAACCTCTTGTTGTGGAGCCCATTTCACTATTTTCCCCTTCTCGTTAAGTCTTTCCATTACCTTACTCGAGATTGCCTCGAGCCACTGCGTGCCATTAATGACCGAATCATCCCGTATGACCCATAAGAATGGTTGGTCACAGTTTCTTAGACCCCAAGCAATCTCCATGAACTCTTTCTCCTTGACGGCTGCAACGCTTCCGAAACTCACGTACATCACGGATCTGTCTTGTTGCTTGTTTAACCATGGAATGCAAGTCTCGTCTGTTGTGAATAAGCTACTAGATGAGCCGGGGAAGTAGCTATGAGACGGCCCTATTGCGAAGATCGGGAATTTGAAATCATCACGTGCTTGACTCAATGAGTCTTGGTCTAACTCTTTACAGGACATGAATATAAGACCTGAAGACGCCTTTGTGGTTTCCAAAATCATTTCCAAGTACGAATCTAATGCTTCTGTTTCTTCGTCAAGAATCTTTCTTAGATCTTTCTTTCGCAGAGGAGGAAACTCATGAACTGGATCATCTTGTTGTGAATCTGCCAAAGAGAAGATTAACCCAAGAAAGTCACCACTAGAAAAAAGTTATATTGAGACACAATATAAATATTGTTACAATTTTGTGTCGATTTGTAAATGTTTACAATATAACTGTCACAAACGTATATTTGTAAAAAAGAAATCATAATAGTTGTAACTCAATTTAGTAACAATTTCGTCACAAATCATTACATAACCGAGTCACAATATATAATTTATTCAAAAACCTACAAATTTATAACCAAAAGTACATATAAAACTTCACAAATTCTTACTAATAGTTCCGGTCACAATACAACTATCATCATAACTAAAGTTTTTTTGTAGTGAACATATAAGCTGACATAAAACCCAGAACCATAAACCGATACTTAGTTCGATTTCTGTTCCTAGCAAAGATACAGCTCGGTTCCAATGTGTAAGTAACTTGAGTTTTCGATTATGTCATTATACAGAGAACAGAAAATAACCAAATAGGAATCAATACCAATATTTACTAACTATTAATTACACTAACAATAATAATCATAATATGATAAATTGGTTATAAGTAACCACTGGAAACCGAATATCCGACTAAACATATGAAACAGTTTAAGTGAGAAGTAAATGATACCTTGCAAGTGAAGATACCTTTCACGCCGGAGCTGAGGAATAACAAAATGGTTCCGAAAGAAGGAGACTTTATATGTATTCAGAACCAATCTCGGGAGATTTAAACTCTGAGCAAGAGGTTGCGTAAAAATCCAACCAGAATCATCAATCAAACAGCTAATCCTCTCTTTCTTTCCCTCGGTTTCTGAATCTGCAGATTGCAACAGTTGTGTCAAACAGTCACGAAACGGAGACTCGCAGCTTCTGTTGAGACGCGTCAGAAGAAGTGTGACATCACGAGTTCTTGTCTCTGCTTCAGACAAACCATCAGTGATCTGTAAGAAAGTAAAAAGAGGATGGTTTGAAGCTTTTGGAGCGTTGAAGCGTGTGTGGATCACTGTGATGGAGAAACCTCTGGAATGGAGGATCTTCGCGAGCTGAATCATGGGGTTAATACAGCCTTGTAATGGAAGTGGAAACAGAATCACTCTCAGGCCATTACTCTTCTCCATTGAAACTTTCTCTTTGATACTTTTTTCGATAAAAATGTAATGAACCTGAAATTTTAGTGTCAGATATATAACCATAAGAAATTATTATACTATTATTTCGATCAGACTAAAGACAAAAGGTCAATGCCTCTCAATGTGATAAATAAACAGTTGATTCGTTTTATCTGTCCTCACAAAACATCATAACAAGTGGTCTAATAAAGAAAGATCAGATTCGTTTCCTCGCGTATATAATAAGGTTTATTGTATTAACAATAACCAGTGCTTTAAACGGTATAATCAATAGAAACCTGTATTAGAATAATGACGGATTCAAACTTCAAAGCTCTCTCTCTTTCTAGTCTTTGAAGAAGAAGACGACTACCTTACAAAACCGAATTGTTAGAGCATCTACACTAGTGAGAACCTCATACTAATTTTGACCCCATTGGTGAGGGATTCACTGAATCTCTACACTAATATAATATTAATAAATTTAGGAAAATTTAATGTTTAATCATTTATTCATTTTATAAATACACAAATATACTAATTTTTATTTAAAGTATCATTTTAAAGATTTTAATATGTTAATAAAATTTTATATGATTTTAGAGTTTGGATACTTTTTAGAAATTTTATTTTAAATTAAAAAAAATTATTTAAGAATAATGGGTCTTGTTAGATAGATAATTTTGTTTTACAATTTATAAAAAAATAAAAAGTAAAAAATAATAATATAACTGATTTTAATTAGTTTTTAAATTAAAAATATTATAAAACAAGTTAGACTACTTATTAATAGACATGTGTCACATGAGAGAAAAAATTGAGAAGTTCTCATATGTTCTCAAATGAGAACCGATTCTCACCAATTTTGAATAAAAAAGTATTTTTTTCTTTTTGATTTATTTACAGAGTTATTGGGGTGCATATGCAATTCTAAATATGAAATCAAGAATATACCATCCTACAAAATCCTACTAATATTTGTGCCCATTATACCCTTATTGAAGTTGGAATCAAATGTTAAAGTCAATCTAAAATATCGAGCTTTATAAAAAGTATTTTTATTAAAATATTGAAATCCAACGTTTTTTCTCTTATATCTCTCTCTTCTATTCTTTCATTCTTCTGCAATTCACACCATTTTCTCTCTCTCTTTTTTCCTTCTCTCAGATCTCTCTCATTTCGTCCCCTTCTCTTGTTTGGTAGGTCGGCGACAGCTAGGAATAGGATTTTGTTGTTGTTGTTGTTGTTGAGTAGATCTAAATCGAAATCCTTTGGGGACTCCGTCCAAATATGAGGTGGTGGTGGTTGAGCATGATCCATCGCTAAATCCTCTTGCGGCGATATAGGTGGTGGAAATGGTGGTGTTTTCGTTTGATGGTGCTCTTGAAGGTGAAGGTCTTAAATTGTTTGTATATGCTATGCCTATTGTTAGTGAGTAACTTTTTATACGATACGCCTAATGTTATGTAATCTGTGGTCGATAACAATTCTATTATGTGACTTTGTAATCGATACATTAAGTTGTGCACACTATATGACTTAGTAATCGCTAAACTGGTTTGTATACGATACGCCTAATGTTATCGGATAATTTATTATGTAATTTGTGATCGATACCATCTCTATTATCTGACTCATAATTGATACATTTGGTTGTACACACTACACTCAGTGTTACCCACTAACAAGTTTTATAATCTATATTCGAGGGTTTCAGTCGGGCTCAAAACCATGTTTTAATTTTTCTGGATTCTGAATCTTAGATACTGAAATCTTTCTCTAATTTGTTTGTATACGTTACACTTAACTGGTATGTGATTTAGTAATCGGTATATTTGTTTGTATACGGTACGCCTACTGTTACCGAGTAACTTGTTATGTAATCTGTGGTCGATAACAACTCTATTATGTAACTTTGTAATCGATACATTTGGTTGTACACACTATGTGACTTAGAAATCGCTAAACTTGTTTGTACACGATACGCCTTGTGTTACCGACTAACTTGTTATGTTTCGTGGTCGATACCATCTCTATTATGTGACTCGTAATCGGTACATTTGTTTGTACACACTACAGTGTTACCCACTAACAGGTTTTGTAATCCGTGTTCGATAACATCTCTTGTACCTTCCTAATTGCATTTTTTTCCCTTCAATATATCTTCTCTTATTCGCACTATGGGCCATGACAAACTTCCAAATCCTATCATTGCCTTCCCTTTCTCTCACCATGTACAAATTGTATCGGTTACATCACTCTGTACCACCTAAATGAATATTGTATCGATTACATCATTGTGTATCACCTAAATGATATAGTATCGGTTACATCACTCTGTAACACCAAAATAAAATTGTATCGGTTACATCACTCTCTTTAACTCTTCTCGTACTTGTTGCACATTAAACGCCCAATCATTTTATAATCTCACTTTTTCAGCTACTTTTCTCTAATACACATAGCCCTATTGATTATGTCTTTCTCCTAATTAATGTTAATGTCCAATTACTTTTATAATAATAAAATCACCAACCATCATTATTTGGTCTGAGAGGCTATAATGGTCTTTCTAGCCATGGGCCCATAGGTAGATTCTACATCTCAAAAATGAAATGTATAGTTGTTGGGTTTCACAAAACTTTGTGTATATTAAGCAAATTTACTCTTATTTAAATAGTGAGAACCTTGGTGAGAACGGTCTTATTGGTCTTAACTAACTCTGTTTTTGTTTCTTAATGGGCTGCAGACTCACTTAATAGGCCTGCTTCATCTCCCGAACAAATCAGGCTCAAACTCCAGTTAAGCTTCTCAGCCTCGCAGAGCCTATTATCTACTAAAGTTGGTGTTTGGTGTTTCTCCCTATGACACAGATTTTAGGCTAAATTTATTGTGAGACATCTATTGGTACTTGGAACTTCACTCTTGCCTTTGTTTTCAGGTTCTAGAACTCTGTTTTATTCAGATTATTAACAAAATTATTCGTGGCAAACAGAAAAAAACACCAGAAGAAATGGATTTGTTATGTATATATAGAAGTATTACAACATAAAGAAACAACACAATATATAGAGCTAGAAGGATGATTTGTAATCAATCAAATGTTGTAAAGATCGATATGCAGAACCGTTTGGTTTTATCGATCTTCTTACTTTGTCCTTAAGAAGTTTCATCCTCTCTCGGATTGCTTCTCCTTCAGCTTCCAACAGTAATGTCCTTATTGTTCTCTCGATCTCATTCCTCTAAATGCGACCTTCTAGATAATACCCGACCATCCATACCTCACTAACAAATCTTGCATTGAGCAACTGATCCCAAAAATAAGGCAAGCAGATCATAGGAATGCCTTCACAAACACTTTCGACAGTCGAGTTCCAACCATTGTGTGTCAAGAATCCTCCAATGACTCCATGTTTTAGAACGTCTTGTTGTGGAGCCCATTTTACTATCTTTCCTTTCTCTTTAAGCCTTTCCATGAGCTTACTTGGGATTACCTCGAGCCATTCTGTTCCATTGATGACCGAATTAACCCGTACTACCCATAAGAATGGTTGGTTGCTGTTGCTTAGACCCCAAGCAATCTCCATTAACTCCGATTCGCTGATGGTTGCAGCGCTCCCAAAACTCACATAAATCACGGATCTATCTTGTTGCTTGTCTAACCATGGAATGCAAGTCTCGTCCGTTGTAAGCAAGCTACTTGACGAGCCGGGGAAGTAACTATGAGAAGGCCCAATCGCAAAGATCGGGACTTCAAAATCATCACGTGCTTGACTCAGTGAGTCTTGGTCTAACTCTTCACAAGAGACGAATATAAGACCTGAAGACGCTTTTGTTGTTTCCAAAATCATCTTCGAGTACGAATCTAGTATCTCTGTTTCTTCGTCAAGGATCTGTAACAGATCTTTCTTACGCTGAGGCGGAAACTCCTCAACTAGGCCGTCTTGTTCTGTATCAGCTAATAAGAAGATTGACGCATGAAAGTGTTAGAATGTGATATATCATACATCCCAACTTGGGATCACTCTAACCCAATATACAATACATGACGATTTTACTAATTTGCCAATTATTTTTGAGTTGAAAACTCATAATTTATCATGGTACGAAAGTCCAAAATCGGACCTAACAAAGAATAATTCGTTTGTTGTAGTATATCGAAATGTTAGGTTATCCCAAATTAGAATGTGACATATCCCACATTATAATACACTAACCATAAGACAGTTTTAGGGTAGTGAGTGAAGAGAGTACCTTGTAATAGAAGATACCTTTCACGCCTTAGCTGAGGAAGAACAAAATGGTTCCGAAAAAGGAGACTTTATAGGTATTTAGAACCAATCTCGGGAGATTTAAACTCTGAGCACGAGGTTGTGTAAAGATCCAACCAGAATCATCGATCAAACAGCTAATCCTCTCTTTCTTTCCCTCTGAATCTGTCGATTGCAACAGTTGAGTCATACAATCACGAAAAGGAGACTCACAGCTTTTGTTGAGACGCGTCAGAAGAAGTGTGACATCACGAGTTCTTGTCTCTGCTTCTGACAAACCATCAGGGATCTGTAAGAAAGTAAAAAGAGGATGGTTTGAAGCTTTTGGAGCGTTGAAGCGTGTGTGGATCACTGTGATGGAGAAACCTCTTGAGTGAAGGATCTTAGCGAGCTGAATTCATGGGGCTGATACAGCCTTGTAATGGAAGTGGAAATAGAATCACTCTCAGGCCATTACACTTCTCCATTGTCGATAAAAATGTAAAGAACCTGAAATTTTAGTGTCACAAATATAACCATAAGAAATTATTATACTATTATTACGGTCAGACTAAAGACAAAAAGTCAATGATGAATGTGTAATAAAATATACTTTGATTCGTAATTCCACGTGAATATGTAATAACATTTACCTGTCCTTAAAAAACACTATAACAAAAGGTTTAATTAATCTTGTTTAGTGATGAACGATCAGATTCCGCGTGGGTATATATAATAAGGTTTATTGTATTAAAAATTGGCAAAGCACCAATAACGAGTGGTTTAATCGGTTAATTAATAAAGACCTGTATTAAAATAATGGCGGAACTCAAGCTCTCTATCTAGTCGTTGAGGAAGAAGAAGACTAACTGCCAAAACAGAATTGTTATCTTCATAACAAACTCTGTTTTTATTTGTTATTGGACTGGAGACTCGACTTGATAGGCCTGCTTCATCTTTCAAACAGCTCAGGCCCAAAGTCCAGTTACGTTTCTCAGCCTCGCAAAGCCTGTTTCCTCGCAAAGTCCAGTTCGATTTAACAATATTAGTGAACCGGTTCGATTTAACAATTTGCTTTGCTTGGAAGTTGGAAGAGATTGGGTGTCCTCTCGGGTCTATGAACGGCTTCTTTGTAACATACTCGTGAGTCCTGATTATCTTCTGCAATATATTATTCAAAATACAGTATTATGAAAATAATTAACACATGTCATCACTAAAACAAGTCAACAACCTAAGACTTTACTCCAATCAATCTTTTAATGGTCAAATATTATTGTTGATAAACAAACAACCAAAATCTTATTGTTGTAAAGAAACCATTTGAGTTATTTTCCATTTAGTTGTGTTGTAAAAATGTTTTTTTTGACATCGTTTTTTTCAAAATATATCTTTTCATTTAGAAATTGAGATAGAAATATATATGAGAAGACATTTTAAAAAAAGAGACATATCAAAAAGGATATTTTTAAAATTATTCTTAATAAAAATATGTGAAGTGAGTCTTGTCAACAGTTTTTTTAATCTAGAAATAGATTTGTGCAATATTTTAAATTGTAATAATATAATATTTTAATATGGTAATTAAATTATAAAAATAATATTTTGAAATATATAAAAAATATTGAAAAATTCTGGATCGTTAGATTTAATACGCAGAAATTTTTTGTTGATTATTAACTTTATAAATATTATTTTTATAATTTAATTTAAAAATATTATTTTTATAATTATTATTATAAAAATAATATTTTGAAATATAGAAAAAAAATATTACAAAATTCTGGATCGATAGATTTGATACGCGGAAGAATTTTGTTGATAATTAACTTTTGAAATTCAACTTTATTTAATAGAATACATACAAAATTTTGGATCGTTGAATTGGACACATGAATGAATCCCGTTTAGAGGTGTCAAGCAGGCCACATGCCTACGGGCCTTGCCCAACCTGGTACGTGGTGGGGCGAGTATACATATATTTTTAGCCTGTTTAAAAAGCGGGCCTCATAGACAAACCTATTACATATTACAAATATAGTGGGTTTTGTCCGCGGATTAGCTTGTCAACCTGCGGGCAATATATTATTTTTTTTAAAACAATACATAATATATAAAAACCTTAGGTTTTCATAGTTATTAATTTTTTTTTTATTATTAAAGTTCTCAAAACTTTGTTTTAAAACTTATTGTTGGAGGTGGATCCGAGATCCTACTTCGGTCCACGGGAAACAATGGGCCAAATTCTAAGTATTGAACTCGGCAAGTTTATCGAAGTCTCAACTCGGAAGAATTCTTTCTCGGAAGCACGCTGAAACTTGAAGAAAGTCGAACGACACGTCAGCAAACAAAGAAATGGAAATTTTCCTATTCCGACATGAGAAATTTTCAAAAATCTAGCAAGAATCTTCTAGATACAATCTTATCTAGAAATTTTTATATTTTTCTTTATTCAATATACTTTGTAACCGTCTCTATGGTATATAAATAGAGGAGCAGGTCCTTCAAATAAGGGATCCACTTTTTGGCACTAGACATCAAGCAATATACTGTACTCGGCAATCATCTTATTCGCAATACACTTCTTTTTCTCCAAAGCTCTAAAAGATGGAAACTGGGGAGTTGGCTGATAAAGATGGACAGTAACGATTGCGTAATATAAATTTATCGGAATCCTTGCTCAATCTTCCATCTTTTAATCAGAATCATGGACTTAGGTCCTTGTGCTAGACCCGGTTCGAACACCTATCAAAATATTAAAAAAAAATTCCTAAAAATATAGAAATCAAGAGTTTTTTTAGTCGGAATTAGAAATCAAGATTTTGTATATTGCTAAACATGATACAAATATTAGGATTTGAAATTTGTCAATTGTTTTTTTTCTGTAATTTAATATATTAATTTTATGGAAAATTATATCGTATAAGATTTTTTAAAGTTTATACTATTTTATTTATTTTGTAACAAATTTAATTGTTAGACGGAAAAAAAAATTTAATTGTTAATTTCTCAATAAAAAACAAAAGTTTTTTTTATATATGTTTAATGTTAATATGTATTAGACTATTATCTAAAAGTATATGTGTATTTTTTCTATGAATTTTTTTTTTAATTTTTAATTTTAGTTATTTAAATTTGAGTAATTTGAAGCAATATACTCTTTTAAACTTATAATTAGCTAACTGCCTATTTATATAATTGGTAGACTTTTTAGCCCAAATCAGGTCCAAATTGCCCCAATGTTGGGTTTGACGAAACCATCTCTCCAAGGTGGGGTCAAGCAGTATTTGTTGTCATGTATTGTAAAAGTGAATTAAAATAATCTCTCCAACGCTTTTCTCCTTTAATCTCTCCATTTTCTTTTTCTTCTGCAAATCACACCATTTTTGGCACAACCTGAGTTTGTCAACGCATCTCGCATCCACAGGTTAGTTCACTTTCTTTCTGATCTTTTGTTATCTCTAGCAATTTCCACTTAATTCTTCCGCCGATTCGGTTCTTTTATATGTGCTTTATTGTCGTCTCTTTTCATTGTTTTTGCTCTATGGTTTGTCAGTCACATCTCATCCCCTTATCTCAACCCCGTATTGTACCTGATTTACGCCTTTTTGCTTGTTACCATATACGCCTTAGGGTTTCTGTTCTGATGTTTTTCTCTCACTGCCTGGTAAATCAAAATATTACCTGATGTTTTCTCACCGTTGTACTCTGTATTTCTCATATTATTGCCTTCCTTTTTAGTTGCGTGATATGTTTCATGTGGCCTCACGTTGAAGAGATGGTTGTATTCGCTACTCTAATTTTTTATCATTACTCTTCAACGTGCCCTGTATTCACGTATTTAGCGACTACAATGTTGGTGCTGATTTTGACTTCCATCTTTCTTTGCTTGTTTTGCTTGCATATCACCCTTATGCCAATGTGTATATGATACTCGGAAAATTACATGTTACATATATTCGTATACGCTACTCATAATTTTACCTGTTACCTTCGTCTGTATATGCTACTCTTGCATTTACCTATTAACTACGTCTGTTTATGCTACTTATACATTTACCTATTAACTACTTTTATATAATCTATGTGTTCATTTAGCTGTTACACGTTATTTGTAATCTGTGTTAATTAACTTCTCAATTACCTTTTTGCAGTGTTCATGTTACTTACTTTCTTACCATACCTGAGTTACCATTTTTTTTTTGCAACTATGCATTCTCTTTTTGCATGCTATGTGTTTTTGTAAGCTGTACATATGAGTTTATCCGATACGAAATTTTTTTATATGCTACATATGTGTTTATCCAATATGAAATCATTTATCTGCTACTTGCTGAACAAGTTAACATACCCATTACCTTAGCTGTACATGGTAAATATATCTTTACCCATCACCCACTACTATTGTACTTGTCACAACTCTTCTCTTTTATGTTTCCCCTCCTCTTCTAATTATCTTATTCGCTACTGCACCTCTACCCTTCGAATGTGTTCATTCATAGGTTTCATGTCTCCCATTTTGGGTCAAAGTTGTTCCTTTCATACCTCAAGTTGACTCCCTTAGCGATGCATGGATCATTGGGTTTCTTCTGATTCAAGCTCACGCCTTTGGAGGCATAGAGGCATGCAAGGCAATTGCACCTTCAGACACTGTCTCCTCCTTTGATCCGATGTCAAGCCTAAGATGAGAAGATTCTTTTTAAACACTCTTTTAGTAATGCCTATTTTCTACTCTGAGATGAGAATATGTTTCTGTATCGCGTCATGGCAGCAAGTAAGGTATGTTAACTAGTTAGTAGCATATAAAAGATTTCATATCGAATAAACTCATGCGTAGAGTTTCAATTTCATGAACAACATCCATTATGTGATGTCTCCAACTCAAAAGGCTTATTCCACAATCAATGATACAGATGTAAATAAAATGATATAGTTTCCACAAACTTCTTTCTTCATTATCCCTCCTATTAAATATCATATTTATTCACCCTGTCTCTTATTAAATGTCTGTGAAATTGTTTTTTCGATTAACTAATGCTCATGTTGGCCAACATCTCTTCACGACAAAAAACCACTATTTGGGCCAAGGCTATTTTTATCTTTAACACAAATGGTCTAATGGTATTTACCTAATAAAAGTTTTTGATAGGGCAGTTACTAGGTTTATGAAACTAATGAGGATATTGAGGTAAGTCATCCTTTAAATTTTAATATCATTATTATATGTATTTTTAAACAAATGAATTCAAAGCTAAACTTTTAAATATGCAGCCCGCATGCTCTGATCCGTGTGAATCCGACGTTGTCCTTAACATTGTTTTATGTATCGTGGTCCTAGCGGGTCAGCCTGCTATGGTCACAAAGATATAAATTATCTGCCGTGGATAGCTCATATGGACACGGGCTAGCCCGTTTGACACCCCGAATCCCGTTTATTGTTAATTTTTAAAATCCTTGATATTTTAAAATTTTAGATTGTTGAATTTGACATATAGAAAAATACTGAATTTTGGGAATGATTGGAATTGTTTTTATTTTTCGGCTTTGGAAAGCAAAAATCTTTGTAAAAGATTGAAATTAAACCAATCATATTTTAGTTTAAAAGATAAACTAGAGTATCATGCAAAGATTTTTACTTTTCAAAGCAATAAAACAAAAGCAATCCTTAACAAACTCTCTAGATCAACAATTGCTTTCACTTTTTTGCTTTGAAAAGCAAAAATCTTTGCAAGATACTCTAATTTGTTTTTTATTCTAAATTTTGATTGGTTTAATTTCAATATTTTACAAAGATTTTTACTTTCTAAAACAGAAAAACGAAATCAATTCCAATCAGTCGTTTAAAACTCAATTTTATATAATACTTGAGTTAGTTTTAAAAAAATAGAATGACATGATTGGAAACGTGAAATCGTAAAAAGTGTTAAGCGATTTATGACTTCCATGATACTAAACGGTGGATAATAAGTCACGTTTTATGTTTTGTGAGAACATGAAAATTTCTTACTCTTAAAGTTATTTGATAATCATAAACCCTTATAAAAGAGATTAATGATTGGAAGATTTTTACAACAAACGAACAAGACAACGACAACAACAACGGAAGGATTTAATTAGAAAAATCGCAGGATTCAGTAGCCATCCCAAGAAGAAGAAAAAAACACGAGAAATTTGTGAATGTACAGCTTGTCTTCTTTATCATCCAAACAAATCATTTGATTTTTTTTCCCGGAAAACTGAGGAAATTTTTTTCTCCTTATTTTACTGCCTTCAGGCGGCGTCAATTACGCGCCGCAGATCTCATAATTTCTCTCGCTTTCTCTCTCTCTTGATCTTAGGCAAAGGTATATTCTCCTTTTCTCTCCTTGTAATTTGTTGGCACATTTTGAAGAACCCGATCGCAGATTTCTCGATTTTGATTTTTGAGTTTATTTTGTATGAGTTGTTTTGATTCTCATCTCGTCTGAAATTCAGCGTCTGTTGGTTCGCAATTTTGAGATTTTTTTATGCCACTGGAGATTAAACATAACTTCGGAAATGGTTTTCTTAATCTTTTCGTTGAGCCCTTTTAGGTAGAGTGCCTATTGTGGAAGAAACTGCCATGGTTACAGGGGGTGTGTTTTGACTTAGCTTGAGTTTCGACTCATTCGTCTTTGTATTTATTGTATATTCAGGTGGATTTACCAAGTAAATCTTGGGGATCGACACAACAAGACCATTAGCAAAAGCTTGTTACTGCTTCTTCTAGTACGAAACAGCGCACTTGGTTATTGATGTGGCCTCTTTGCTTTCTGTTTAACAAGCTTTTGAAAGTTGAAGAGAAAAATCAGGAGAGATCAGAAGGACATGGAGATTTAACTTCTGCAAAGTATTTCCAATTTGATCCATTGGTCAGTAATGGAAAGCACAGAGATGCAGAGTTGCCATCCTCGTTCCACTTGGAAGTAAGGCCTTGTCTATTTCGTTTTAATATTCGTTTGTGTTTGTCTTCCTAAGCCTGGTTTCGATCTAGTAGGCGTAGAAATTGGAAATTTTCTATTTTCTATTTTTTTTCGATTTTCAATTTTCAATTTTCTTTAATTTATTCACATTGCTGGTCCTTTGCGTTGCTGTTAGGTTCCTCATGTACATCAGTTAGCTTCATGGGATTGCGGTCTAGCTTGTGTTCTCATGGTTCTCAAAGCAAGTGGCATCACAAGCTGCACTCTTGAGGATTTGGCTGAGATATGCACCACAAATAGGTCTGCTTGTAACTAAGAAATGGTCATCTGCAGTGTAGTTCCTGTCTGCTTCTATAACATTTGGTAGGGATTTCTATCTCTATATGAAGATACTTATTATCAACTTTTGACATTTCTGCAGCATTTGGACTGTAGATCTTGCATATCTACTGCAGAACTTCTGTGTGGAGTTTTCCTATTTCACAATAACATTTGGAGCAAATCCGAATTATTCAATCAAAGAATTCTACAAGGTATCTATAAACTATAGATGGCAAAACCTCTAAATTTTTGTTTGATAGTTTCTCGTGCTCCATGTGATGTGGTGTGCTTCATCGAGTATGTAACAAAATGTTGATGATATACTGAACTTCTGAGCGTTTGACATAAAAAATAAAAAATACTGAACTTCTGAGCATGCCGGATTGATTTCTTCTAAGTAGAAAGGGTTCAAGATATCTTTTTGGCAATTGTAATGCAGGAACAACTCCCTGAAGATCTAGTACGTGTGGATCTGCTCTTCAGGAAAGCACATGAATCGGGCATTGTTATACAGGTAAAACTGTCTGGCTAAACATTTCTACTTGCTCTTATGTTCAAGAAATGTTATGGCTTTTTTTTTGTTCCACTGGTGTTGCTTGAAAAGGTGGCCAATTTGTCGACCCAGAGATGTTCATAATTTTCTACTTGCTCTTAATTCTCTTGTGTAGGCATATCCCTTTATATTGGTATATTTTTTTCTGCAAAATGTCTTATGTCATCAAATCTTCCATTTCTCATTTGGAAATCGAATTCAATCAACCTCTTCGTTTTTGCAGTGCAGATCAGTTAGTATCCATGAGATTTCTTGTTTGCTACTGTCAGGGAACTATATAGTTATTGCTTTAGTCGACCAGGACAAGCTAAGGTTGGTTGTTTTTTTTTCCTTTTCTTTTGTCTTTTGAATTACTCTAGTCAGAGCCCTTCATCAACAAACGTTAAATGTGTGCGACACCTTTCGTGTTTATCTCAGAATTTGCTCACTGATATTTTTTACCGAGAATATTTGCAGTATGATAGAGAAGTTGCGTAGTGTTAATGCTTGTTCTTTCACTTATCAGCAAGTCTTGGTTGGAGGAAGTTTTTGTTGCTGGTCTTCAGACAAGCAATTCTAGCTACACTGGTGAGAATAGTCACCTAGCCTTAACTCGAACCTCATTAGGTAAAGACTACATTTGCTACGTCTCTTACATGTATTTGTTTATGTTTCCAATAGGTCATTACATCGTGATATGTGGCTATGACGCTGTTAGTGATGAGTTCGAGATCAGAGATCCTGCCAGTTCCAAGTAAGTTCTCATTACTTCCAATTGCTTCAATACTTACAGATAGTATATCTGAATGCCATGTTCATCTGTTACCATAAAACACATTGAAAATGTTTTAGGAAGGAATGATTTAAAATCTATAAAAAAGAGATAGATGTGGTCTTATTAGATGCTGAGTTTTCATTACGATTTAGGAAGACACAATTTGTGATTATCATATAAGTATCAAAAGCAAGTAAGACAACTAATGTATCCATCTTGAAACTTGTCTATTGCCATTACTCGATTGTAGCAAGAATTCACAGAGAAATTTCTTCCAGGATACACGAGAGGATCTCATCAAACTGCTTGGAAAGTGCCCGGAAATCGTTTGGTACAGACGAAGATCTTCTTCTGGTAATCTAAGAAACATGAATTGTTGGTTATTGGTTGTGTGCTTGCACTGTTCATCTATTGTTGCATGTATTTGTGCAGATAAACTTGGAGAAAATCAAGAAGCAGGAACTATTATTATAATAGTACTCATCATCATCAAATCAATTCTGGATCATAATGAAACCTGAGTGGGAACATCAGCTGCAAAATTTACGTCTATAGTTACATATACGAATATGGATGTTGCCAAAAAAGGGAGAAAGATATACATATATCTCAGTATATATAGGCTTGATATTTACATTCCTAAGCAGTGTTACTTCCTTCTTGTACAAATTGGGCACTTGTGAATGAATAAGATTTGATTAATTCAATCAAGTGTTCGAGCAATAAAAGTGATATCACTTGATGTGTAGGCCAAGCTTTGGATCAATAGAAACCAATATGAGTAAAATCAAATCGAACTATACGAATTCCGGTTCCAATCGCACCATACCGTGAAGTTTGATTGGAATTTTCTTAATCCGAGTGTAGATTCGGACCGAACCCAAAAGTTGTCAGCAAAGATTCGTTTGAAGATGGTTTCGCTTTATTCCGTTTACTAGAACCCTAGAATTCGCAAAACCCTCTTTACACTTCCAGTTCCAGGAAAATCGATTTTGGTCGCGGACAAATCATCTGATTCGTATATTCATTTCTCGATTACTATGGGAGATCATGTTCTCGCTTCAGTTCACTCCACGGTTTTCAAGGAATCCGAATCGCTGGAAGGAAAGTGTGACAAAATCGAAGGATACGATTTCAACGAGGGAGTTAATTATCCAAAGCTTCTCCGTTCCATGCTCACTACCGGATTTCAGGCCTCAAATCTAGGCGATGCAATTGATGTCGTCAATCAAATGGTATTTGTCTCTTTTGATTCTCGAATTAATCAAAAATAAGATTCCTTATTTTTTTCCCTTAGTCTTGGGTTAATCAGTAACATGGGTTTGAATTGTATTGAAGCTAGACTGGAGACTGGCTGATGAAACTATAGTGGCTGATGACTGTAGTGAAGAGGAGAAGAACCCATCGTACAGGGAATCTATAAGGTGTAAAATATTTCTGGGTTTTACTTCGAATCTCGTTTCATCTGGTGTTAGAGATACAATTCGATATCTTGTGCAGCATCATATGGTTAGTAATATCACGGCCATGTTTGTGGGTTTTAAATTATTGAGCTTTAGTTTGGCACTTGTTTCATTCTAATGCTTCTTCAGGTTGATGTTATAGTCACAACAACTGGTGGTGTAGAGGAAGATCTCATCAAATGCCTTGCACCTACTTTTAAAGGTGATTTTTCTCTACCTGGAGCTTATCTACGTTCAAAGGGATTGAACCGAATTGGAAACTTGTTGGTTCCAAATGATAACTATTGCAAATTTGAGGATTGGATCATTCCCATCTTTGACGAGATGCTGAAGGAACAGAAAGAAGAGGTATCACTCGATCTTTTTTCATTCTGTACTGCTATCTTTCCTACAAGTTTAAACGGTTATGCTGGTTCTTATGAATCTTCTGTGAATTGTTCCATGTGTTGTAGTAAGTTTTCAAAATTGTTCTGTTTGTGAGTTACCAAATTTAATTGTACCTTCTTCCCTTTGGTATTCCTTGTAGAATGTATTGTGGACACCTTCAAAACTGTTAGCAAGGCTGGGAAAAGAAATAAACAATGAGAGTTCATACCTTTATTGGGCATACAAGGTAACAGTTTCTTTGTCCTTTGGTAGTATCATCGTCATGCTGTTAGGAACTCCAGTATTGAATTTTCCCTGCTTCTTGTGGTGTTTGTAGATGAATATTCCAGTATTCTGCCCAGGATTAACAGATGGCTCTCTAGGCGATATGCTGTACTTTCACTCCTTCCGTACCTCTGGCCTCATCGTCGATGTAGTACAAGGTACTTCTTTGCCTCAATGAGGCAATGCCATAGAATTTTCTTGCTGAGTCTAGTTCAAAACTATTGTAACTAGTAGTGAATTGTGGGTTATCCAGTTCAGCAATAGACCTTACGGTCAGTTGGTAGTAAAAGGTTTAAACGGGAGCTAGAAGAATACCATTGTGGGGCATTTTGGTTTTGGTTTGTGGCATTTGGTTGACAATTAGTGATCTTGTAAATTAAACCCTCTCGTGTGGTGGCTTTAGTAAAGGAGTTCTATTGGTTTAAATCTTATCACAATGTTGGATAGTAAGATAGTTCTTCTGAACAGATATCAGAGCTATGAACGGCGAAGCTGTCCATGCAACTCCAAGAAAGACAGGGATGATAATACTCGGAGGGGGATTGCCAAAGCACCACATATGTAATGCCAATATGATGCGTAACGGTGCTGATTATGCTGTATTCATAAACACTGGACAAGAATTTGATGGGAGTGACTCAGGTGCACGTCCTGATGAAGCAGTGTCTTGGGGTAAAATAAAGGGATCTGCTAAATCTGTTAAGGTCAACATGCTTCTAATTTCTTCACATCACAACTAATTTATCAGTGGATGAGTACATATTTTCATATTATATTATTCTTGCAGGTATGCTGTGATGCTACCATAGCGTTCCCTTTGTTGGTTGCGGAAACATTTGCCTCAAAGAGAGACACTCTTGAGTCGAAGAAGTAAAGAGTGTTGGTCGTTTAGGCCATGTATTCTTAAAAAAAGACCATTTCTGTCTGATTTTACTGGGGTGAGTAATGACCATAAAACGCTCCATATTGATGTGGCTGTGACGCAAATTATCTTCTTGCAGATTATACTTGAGTTAATTATCAACTTTTCAGATTGTGAATTTGTTAACAAGCCAACATTATTCCACTGTTCAGTCGTTCACTCAGTCAAACCAACAAATAGAACAAAGCACGAAACAGATAATTAATTAGTTTTTTATTCGACAATTAATCACAAAAGATTTTACAGTTAGGTCATGATTTATAAATGGGTGACACTGAAAGAACATTACGTGACTAGTAAGTTTAAGACATAGATGCCGTACATGGTGTCATATGCAAAGACGTGAGTTATAAGAAATCGAGAAGCTGTTCCAAGAGATTTACGGTGACGGAGAGATAACGTCCGACGGATTCTATGTGATCATTGAAGCTGCCAAGTCATCACGAAGATTTAATGAGCGGGAAGCTGAGTGGATTCATGGAGCTGATTACGTGGAAGACTTCAAAGAGAACTCGGATTGATCTGCTTGCATCTAGATTTGAAAATCTTACAATGGGTGAAGAAGAAAATGTGGCTGATTTAGCAGTAAACTGTCAGCTTTGGCACATGAGGCTCTAATCCTTGGAAAAACGTACAAAGACAAAAAACTTGTTAAAAAGTTTTTAAGATGCCTACCAACTAAATTTCATGGTCATCGTTCAGCTCTAGAAGTGTCTCAGAATTCAGATAATATGAGATTTGATCATGTAGGGGGGATAATGCAAGCCTATGAGTTATAGCTAGCTGCAAAGGATAGTGGTGCAAAAGGAAAGAGCATAGCTCTTGTGGCTGATAAACCATCGTCTGAAAAAGATACAACTGAAAATCTTGAAGAAAAGGTGGAATTGATAGTTAAACGATTTCTTCGGAGAGCTGAAAGAGGACAGAAAAATGAGTATCAATCGTCTATCAAACAAACCCCTGATAAAGATGGTTTTAAGGCTGACAAACAGTGTTTGGAATGTCAAGGATTTGGACATTTTAGATCAGAATGTCCCTCGGTGAAAAGGAAGATGGATGTACAATGTTATGAATGCAAAGGATATGGACATACCAAAAATGATTGTCTGTCTAAAGTAAGTGGTATATCTGCCATCACTTTTCTGAGTGATACAGACAGTGACAGTGAAGATGATGACAATATTCTGAATCACTTCGTAGCCAGCCTTGGTATACTTGATATGAATGACGTTGAAGAAAGCGAGGTTGAAGTAGAATTAACCTCTAATTCTCTGGAGCAGAAGCCTGATGAAAATCAGCAATCCACTGATTTGCTTGAATCAAACGAATGTGATTCAGAATCAGACGATGAGTTGAATATGTCTCAAGAAGATCAAATGGACTTACTCATTAAATCACTTGTTGAATGTCAAGAAGAAAACAAGAAACTGAGAAGTGAGAAGCAGAATGTTGAACAGTTACTCAAGAGGTGTGAAAATGAGTTAGAAGATATCAGGTCAAAGAATACTCACCTTGAAAGTAGACTTCATGAGCAAATGAAGCAGATCAAGTTGATGACCAAGGGTACGAAGGATTTAGACTATCTTCTTACAGTTGGACGAACAAGTGGTGTTAATCAAGGTCTTGGTTATCAAGGAACTGAATCCAAGGAAATGAAATTTGTTAAAGGAACAACTGAAGATGCAAAAAGTACTCTTTTGAGTCATGAAAGAGTATCAAAAACCGACTTCAACAAGTCACGACAACATTTTGGTCTTGGATGGAAGAATCAGATGTCTGCAAGCTACAGAAGTCAGATGAATCAGAGGTCTGCTAACTACGGGAGATAAATGAAACAGAGGTTTGTTAATTATAGATGTCAGATGTTTCAGAGGTCAGCAAACTACAATGGTCAGATGAAGCAGAACTTAGATTACAGAAGCCGAATGAATCAATCTATTGACTGTTGGTATTGTGGTGCTTACGGTTATATGAAAAGACAATGCTATAAACTTCAGACTCGAGTGAAGAACTTGAGAAGACAACGAAGGTTCTCGTTTAACAGAATGAACATAAATCAAATTTGGGTTGAAAAATGAGATCTTTACTATAGAGTAGCTTTTACAGCTGAGAAAACAGACTTCAAATCTTCAAAAGGAAAGTGGTACTTTGACAGTGGCTGTTCAAAACACATGACAGTAGAGAAGGATTCTGTGAAGAACGTATAAGAAGTAGATGCTGGAAAAGTGACCTTTGGAGATGGAGCTAAAGGAAAAATAAAAGGAAAAGGTCACACTAGGAACTCAATGGATCTGAAGCTAACTGATGTTTTCCTTGTTGATGATTTGAAAGCTAATCTCATCAGTTCAGTAAATTGTGTGATACTGGTTTAGATGTATCGTTTACTCGTACGGATTATCGAGTTGTAGATGGGAAAGGTACTGTTCATTTGGAAAGTGTAAGAATAGGAAATGATTGTTATATGTGGGTCCCTGGCACTTCATGTCTGACAGCAAAATCTGAAAGTGAGACTCAAATTTGGCATCAGCATTTGAGTCATATAAACTTTAGAAATATGGCAGATCTGTCATCTAAAGAGATTGTCAGAGGATTACCAAAACTCAGACGTGATCAAGAATTTGTTTGTGGACCTTGCAATCTTGGCAAACAAGTGAAAACTCAACATAAGTCTGTTCCTGATGTGGAATCGAAAGATGTTCTTGAGTTGGTTCATATGGATCTTATTGGTCCCATCCAAGTAGAGAGCATAGTTGGAAAGAAATACATTCTCGTTCTTGTTGATGATTTTAATAGATATACATGGGTTCGATTTTTTCGTGAAAATAGTGAATCTTTTGAAAGTTTCAGAATATTGGCCTTGCAGTTGAAGAATGAACAACAAGGAATTAAGTTCATACGTAGTGATCATGGAGGTGAGTTCGAGAATGAAGCTTTTCCAAAATTCTATTCGGCACAAGGTATTAATCATTAGTTTTCTGCACCGAGAACGCCACAACAAAATGGTGTTGTGGAACGCAAGAATCAAACTCTACAAGAGGCCAGAGCCTTGCTTCATGGCAGCAGTGTTCCCAAAAATTTCTGGGCCGAAGCTGTCAACACAGCCTGCTACATAATCAACAGAGTGTATGTGAGGAAAGAAACCAATAAAACTTCCTATGAGCTATGGAAAGGTAAAACACCAGCCGTTCACTACTTTCATGTCTTTGGGTGTGTTTGTTATATTCTCAACGACAAGGATTACTTGGGAAAGTTCGATTCAAGAAGTGACGAAGGACTCTTTCTTGGTTATTCTGGGTCAAGTACAACTTTTAGAGTCTTCAATAGGCATACTTCTACTGTTCAAGAAACCACAAATGTTGTGTTTGATGATACTTCTTCATTACGTCTCCTAGATAAACCAGTAGATGAATCGCCAGCTGATAATCAACCTTGTGATACACAACAACGAAATGAAACTCAATATAGTTTGGATACTCAAACCTAAGTTCATAGGAATCACTCCTCAACTGATGTTATAGGCGAGATTCAGGGGGGAAGAGTTACTCGTGGAAAACAGTTTGATTTCAAACAACTAGCTGGTAATGTGGCAGCTTTTCAAGCTTTTATGGTTCAAAAACAGACTGTAGTTGAAGCTGTTGAATTTGAATGCTTTGTCTCAAAGATAGAGCCAAAGAATTACAAGGAAGCCTTACTTGATGAGTTTTGGGTTGCATCTATGCAAGAAGAACTATCGAACTTTCGTAGATTGAATGTTTGGGTTCTTGTAGTCCGACCCAAGGATGTAAATGTGGTAGGAACCAAATGGATCTTCAAGAACAAGATAGATAAGGACGGAAAAGTTGTCAGGAACAAGTCTAGATTAGTTACTCAAGGTTATTCACAAGTGGAAGGAGTTGATTTTGAAGAGACATTTGCTCCTGTTGCTCATCTGGAATCTATCAGATTCCTGTTTGGAATGGCTTGTAAGATGAGGTTCAAGCTATATCAGATGGATGTGAAAAGTGTTTTTTTGAATGGATATCTACAAGAAGAAGTTTATGTAGAACAACCAAAAGGTTTTGAAGATCCAAAACATCCAGATTATGTTTACAAGCTCAACAAAGTTGTGTATGGAGTTAAACAAGCACCAAGAGCCTGATATGATCATTTAGCCACATTTCTGATTAAAAATGGTTATTCTCGTGGAAGTGTAGACAAAACCTTGTTTACATATCAGAGTAATGACGGATTCATAGTGGTGCAAATTTATGTAGATGACATTGTCTTTGGTTCAATAAGTCAACAGATGGTTGATAAATTTGTTAAAGTGATGACCAAAGAGTTTGAAATGAGTATGAATGGTGAACTAACTTACTTTCTGGGTCTTTAAGTTAAGTAGACGTCAGATGAGATTTTTGTGAATCAAAGTAGTTATGCTAAGAACTTGATTCAGAAGTTCGGACTTGAAATCAGCAAAGCTGCCAAGACTCCAATGGGAACTGATACTAAGTTATTCAAGGATGAGCTAGGAAAATCTGTGGATGCCACAACTTTTAAAAGTTTGATTGGTGATTTACTCTATTTAACAGCTAGCAGACCAGATATCAGTTTCTCAGTAGGTGTCTGTGCAAGATTTCAGGCAAATCCAAAAGAAAGTCACTTTCAGGCGGCAAAACATATTCTGAAATACGTGAGTGGAACTCAGAATCTTGGTTTATTTTTTACTAATGACACAACTACTAGTCTTGCAGGTTACTGTGATGCAGACTAGGCTGGATCTGTTGATGACAGAAAAAGTACAAGTGGAGGATGCTTTTTCATGGGAAACAATTTGATAGCATGGTTCAGCAAGAAACAAAATTGTGTTTCCTTATCCACAGCAGAAGCTGAATACATAGCTCTTAGGAGTTGTTGCACCCAACTGCTTTGGATAAAGCAAATATCTACTGATTACAGTATTGCTTCCGAACCTTTACTTGTTTTTTGTGATAATCAAAGTGTGCTATTAGTATTGCCAAAAATCCAGTTCAACATTCACGTACTAAGCATATTGATACACGTCATCACTTTATTTGAGAACTTGTTGAGGAGAAACTGGTTAAACTTGATCATGTGAACAGTGATTATCAACTTGCTGATTTATTTACCAAACCTCTGTCTTTCAATTGATTTGTTGAATTATGAACGTCGATTGGAATTTGTGAATGCTAATATTGTTTATAAGGTGTCTGTAGATCTGATCTGAAACAGGAACTTGGTTCTGACACTGGAAGCAGACACCTGAGCAAGGTAGACAGATATCAGATTTGATCGACTCAGAGGAAAATAGATGCCTATCATGCCGTTACAAGATGATCCTTGAGCTGAATTTTTAAATGTTAGGAGAAGGAGGTCAAAGAGCTGAGGATAGCTAGTGTAATTGAGTTGAGAAGTCAAGTGATACTCATTACACAAATTTCACTATATTGTGGAATATCTGAATCATAGGTTGAGAAGTCAAGTGATACCTTTGATTCAGTTTAAGCAAGATGATGACAGTATCGTACTCATGATGATTTGTCAAGACGCGTGATCAAGAAGGGTATATTCATCTAAAAAAAATGGTTGTATCGAACTTGAGATGTTGAAACAATCAAATGATGCTCCATCTAGATAGAGATGAAAATCATTGTTCTTTTAGACACTTAAATGTACCTCATCCATATGGAGCATCTGAATGGTTTTATCAAACTCATCCAAAATTTTTAAAAATTTCAGATGAGTTTGAATGGTGCATTCGGATGAAGATGAACTTGTAGATAATTAAAAAAGACTAAAATACCCCTCATTATTTTTGAAAATTACATCTGTTTTATTTAATGTGGAATACATATTTTATTCTTCTCTTTTTACTTTCTCTCTCCTCCTGTTTACTTTCTCTCTTTTTTATTTTCTCTCCGTTTTTTTACTCTCTCTCCTCTTTTGTACTTTCTCTCTCCTATTTTTACTCTCTCTCCTCTTTTTTACTCTCTCCTCTTTTTATTCTCTCTCCTTTTTTTTATTCTCTCTCCTCTTTATTAACATTTTTTTAACATAAAGCATGTCCTTTTTAGTCATTTGGTTACAAAATACATCCAACTAATTTATACAAATGCACAAAAAAACATAACTTCATTCAAACGCATCATCCAGATGGAGTTTTCGGATGAAGAAAAGAACATCATCCAGATGGATCATCCAAACGCATCATCTAAACGGATCATTCAGATGGAGTTTCTAGATGAGGAAAAGAACAGGGCCTAAAGCGAGAGTCACTTTTATTTTGACCGTGTTATAAACTTTATGATAAAAATTAACTTATAGTTTATAACAACCCTTAAAAATAGGCTTGAGATAGGTTTTGTTACAAATTTTTATACAGAAATTCAAAATTAATAAAGATTTAATAGAAAAATCTCTAAAAAGTTAAAATTTAATAAAACTATATCGGTTAAAAATTAAGATTTTGATTTCGGTTCCGGTTTATGTTTGGATTCGATTTTTCGGGTACATCGATTTTTTGAGTTTGGTTTAAGACTTATTCAAATATTTTTATTTTTGGATATATTTTGGTTTGGTATAGATCGAGTTTGCGTTCATATTCATGATTTTTTATATAAAAATTCTAAATTAAAAAAAAGATTAAATAGAAGATTTCTAAAAAACTAAAATTTGGTTTTTATATGGTTCCGGTTCCAATTCCGGTTCGAGCTTTGGGTACATAAATTTAGGACTCATTATCTTTTCAGATCGGTTCCTCTAATTTGTATTAGTTTTGGTTCGGGTTTCGGACCTCTAAAACAACATTTTGGAAGTAATATTCCAAAATATCAATAAGGGTCTAATAACCTAAATGAATACGATTATAAAAAACAATCAAAACAACCTAATTCCGTGTTATAACACAGGTATAATACTAGTTATCAAATAATTTGTAAATACATATACCTTCAGACATCATGTTATAAAACTCTAATTATTATGAAAGTACAAACATACATCAGCCCTCTTTAACTTGCAGGTGGTCTTAAAAAATCAACCACTATCCGCGAGTCAATCTCCACTTCCACTCGTGGAACTTCCTTTGACCAAGCGACGTATAAACCGTAATAAACCCCCCATAACTCCGCTAATGGAACCGAGCATACTCCAATATTGAGAGCAAATCCTCCACACCACTCTCCTAAAGAGTTCCGTTAAACTCCACCTGCTGTAGCTCTTCCGGTTGCCCTCGGAAAGCCCCATCCGTATTCACTTTCCTCCAAGAATCTCTCGGTAAGGACCAGCTAATCATCTGAACCTCTCTCCTTCTTTCCACACGTGTCACATTCAACCTTCTGTCCGTATCATTATTTCCTTAACCTGGCCTTTAATAAACTTGATTTTATCCCACCATACTCTATTCTCTCCAAAGATAAACTCACAACGCCAACGCTAACACCACCACACTGCAATTGCAAAATACGTGGACCAATAAACTCCATTTACAAGTTCCTGATCTCCCATGTTTCGAAATATCCACTCCAGTAGCGAAGTCGAGAAGAAATGCCTCCGTTTTCTTGGTGGTAACAGACGATTCCAAACTCTTGCACTAGCTGGACAATCCCTTAATACATGGAGGCTTGATTCAATACCCCCCTTACAAATTTGACACACTTCTGTATCGCTTAGATGCCGCCTATATCTCACTTTGAGTCATGATAACTTGTAAGGAAATCAGCCACAGAAAAATTCGCACCCTTTCAGGAGCTAAAACCTTCCAAATCCGTTAAAAGAACAAACCCATATCCTGACCATAACACATTGATCGGGTAATCATTCGATAAGCGGAGGAAACAGAGAAGTTACCATCTGCAGTCTCTCCCCACGACATACAGTCATTGGCCCCCGTAACCTCATTTAAAACCCTAGCAAGCAATTGAAGCTTTACATTTTCGGGTATGTACGGTACAATGCGTTGTAGATCCCAACCTGTACCTGTAGACCAAAGATCACACGCTTTCAGACTTGCCAAGTCTTCAGAAATCTCACTCACAGCCTCGTCCAATAACGGCATAGAACCCAGCCAACGATCCCTCCAGAATCGAATCTCACGGCCATTGCCTAAGACCCATGTGACTCCCCTCTTCACGACATCCTTCAGACCTGCGAGAATACTATGCCAAGTTGAGGAGATCGAACCTTTAACTCTCAACCAAGAATCATCCCTCAAGCTCTGGACCTTGTATTTGCTTCGTAATACCCATGCCCATATACTAGAATCATCATGCAGTAGCCTCCACCCGACTTTAGCCAACAACGCAAGGTTCATCTCCCGCGTTTTTCTTATACCCAATCCTCCTTCCCTCTTCGGTAAGCATACTCTATTCCATGAAACCAAGTGTTGTTTCTTCTTCTCTAAATTCCTACTCCATAGAAAGGACCTTGAGATCTTATCCAACTCTTTCACTATACTCATTGGAAATGATATAATACTCATCGTATGAACCGGTATCGATGAAAGAACTGATTTAGTAAGAGTGGCACGACCCGCCAAACTTAGAAACCGTCCCTTCCAACCCGCAAGGCGGGATAATACCTTGGCTAACACCTCCCCAAAAGTGTCCTCATTGATCCTTTTTTGTAGCACGGGAAGTCCTAGATATTTCCCTAGATCTTTCGTAGCTGAAATCCCACTCTCCGCACTAATCAAGTGCTCAAGACAACGTGGCACATTTTTTGAAAAATATATTTTCAATTTTTCAAGGCTAACCTTTTGCCCAGAAGCTTCACAAAACTGTCATCACATCTCTTATTACTCTTATTTGAGAGACAGATGCTTCCGCAAATAAGATAATATCATCGGCAAAGCACACATGTGAGAGCCAAGGTTCATTCCTCGACAATCTAATTGGCTTCCATTTCTTTTCCCCCACCGAAAGGTCAATCAAGTGACACAACCTTTCTATACACAGTACAAAAAGGTACAGAGATAGCGGGTCTCCCTGTCGGAGTCCACGAGCAGGCCTAAAAGACTCGATCTTTTCTCCGTTCCATAGTAAACTCATAGATGGTTTTCCAACACAAGTCATGATCCATCGAACCCAGTTGGTAGGAAAACCTGCAGCCCATAGTGTTTCTTCAAGAAAATCCCATCTAATCCGGTCATAGGCTTTTTCAAGATCCAATTTCAAAAGCATCAAACCATTCCGTCCTTGTTTTCGGTTCATTGTATGCACCGCTTCCTGCACCACTACTATATTATCCAAGCTTAGCCTTCCGGGAATAAAGCTTGCTTGCGCTGGGCCCACTAGCTTAGCTATATGGCTTTTTAGTCTCAACACCAACGTCTTCGTTATCGTTTTGAAGAGCACATTACAAAGACTCACCGGACGGAACTGCATTATTCTCTCGGGCTTTAGAACTTTCGGAATTAACACCACCATAGCATTATTCATTCCCAGCGGAAGCTCACCCGTCTCAAAGAATTTCATCACAAACTTAGTGACTGAATCTCCGACAATATCCCAATTTTCTTGATAGAACACTGGTTGGAATCCATCTGGTCCTGGAGCTTTAAATCTCCCCATACTCCGTATCGCAACTTCCACTTCATTCGGTGTAACCGGTCTTGACAGTTTCTCCTTCACCTCCCTACTTAGACTATCAAAACCCGCATTCGGAAGAGCTCTACTTCCTTTACTCACTCCGTCCAACGAATATAGTCTCGAGTAATACTCCACCGCCATCCGTTCTAACTCTCCCGTCTCCGTGATCCACACATCCTCCTCGTTCTTCAGACCCTCAATACGATTCCTCCTTCTCCTCATAATGGTGATTGTGTGAAAAAACTTGGTATTCCTATCTCCGAGTTGGACCCACTTTTCTCTTGATTTCTGATACCAAAGCATTTCTTCTTGTTCAAGAATGATATCAAACTCCTTCAACAAACGATCTTCCTCTTCCAATAAATCATCTGTATATTGAGTTTCAATCTGCTCTTGAATCCTTGTAATCTCCATCATTTTACTCTCCTTTTGTTTTTGTATGTCCCCAAACACCTCTTTATTCCATCTTCTCAAGGTTCTCTCCAACTTCCTTAAAGCTTCTTGTGTATTCACAGACCTATCCCACGATGTGTTTAACAACTCCTTAAACCCATTATGTTGCATCCAAGCTGCCTCAAAACGGAAAGGACGGCTCTCGGGTCACAAATTACCGGCGGACAAAGTCTAAGATACAGGGGAGCATGATCCGAGGCCATAAAATGTAAATGCCTAACACTCGCCTCTTGCCATCAAAGGCGTGCTTGGCCACAACACAAAACCCGATCAAGCCTCTTACTAATAAAATTCCTCTCCTTCCTTCCTCTCCTCCAAGTAAAGACGTTCCCCACAAAACCCATATCAATTAAGGAGAGTCTATTGATCCAATCCCCAAACTCCAGAGAGTCTTGTGATAATTGACCATTACCTCCTGTTCTTTCATCAATTCTCACAATAGTATTGAAGTCTCCTCCAACTAAGACTGGTTCCGTCAAAGCAAAAATATAAATCTCCAACTTATCCCATGTATCACGCCTCCGAATAGCAGAAGGAGCTGCATATACCACTACGAGATGAAATACCTCCACACCGGTATCTATCCTTACTGCCACAAATTGATCATCCACTGGAGAAACCAAATCCCACCACTCTGACCTTGTGAATCAACCCGGAAATGATTCTCAAAACCCAGACTCTCACAAATCTTTTTCGCTCGGTACCCACTTGAGTGAGTCTCAAAGAGCGCCAAACAATCAACCACATTCCTTTTCAACATGTACCTCATAGCTCGCCTAAAATTGGGTTTATTAGCCCCCCGGTAATTCCACAGTAAACAATTCATCTAGTATGAATTTCCTCTAGCATTGAGTTAATTTATAAAACTTATTCAAGAGAAATAGTATTAGTTAAAGCAAAATCCTGGAAGTTTTTCATTCTTTTATATATATATATATATATGAGGGGGAGAGAATAAAAAGGAAAATAGAGGGATAAAGATGATGGAACTAATGAATTTAGGTGATCAAAGAGATCAAATTGAGATTAGTAACCAGATGAGATCTAATCGGATGATGGTAGCTTCAGGATGAACCGTCAGCAACAAACTCTAGTGGCTATCGAAAGCTTAGATAGGAAAACAGAGGGAAGAGACTTGGAGACTATTTCTGATGAAGAATTTATGTCATGCAATCACAATTATGATTAGATCTAACCTTCTTAGACCTGCTTTAGCTGAAATCACACTTCGATCATTGTGAATTTGAGAGTAGAAAACTTGTAAATGAAGAATCGGAGGGGACGATGACGGAGATCACTGAGCGGGAAGGAGTCATGAGTTGCCAAAGCTAATTAGCCTTGGAATACAAATCAATTCTGATTAGCTGCTCCAATGACCATGCATGTGGAGATCGGTGGGTGCATGTGCTGAAATTCGGAGCAAATGATGAGATATAGATTGAGTGGAGGATCCGATGAAGTCCTGATGTGATTATCTATTCCTTTTTGGTGATGACTCTTTTTTTTTTTTTTAAAAAAAATTTATATAACGAGAAATATGAGCAAAGAGCAAAACACAAACAGGGAAAGAAGATTGGAATTGATCTCAGGGTGAGACGGAGAAGCAGAAAAGTTTTGATAAAAGGATTTAACCGGCAGCAAAGAATTTGTTCCACTGGTTATACCAACCTCTCTATCAGCGAGAGAGAAGAGACGTTTTTTTTCTAGAATCCTGTTACAAACTTAAAATTCTCGATTCATCTTATCGCTTCTTCGATCGACATAGTCGACGTTCCAGATTAAAAAAATCAAAAAATAATATAAGAAAATTTGATTTATGCGGGTTACCCGCAAACCCATTAACCCGCTACGGGTTTCACTAAATGAGCCCGTGTCCATTGTGGGCCGACCCGCTTGGCCCGCTACTTTATGGACAAATATTTATATGTCCAGGCCCGCATCCAGGAGGGTTTAAATAGGTCTGGCCCGCGGGTCAGTGGCCCGTTTGACATGCCTAGGCCTACCTGACGATAAAATAATGTTATTCTGTATAATTGGAAGTTCGGTTTAATCAGAATTCTCTTTGGTTAGATTCGGTTATGATTCGGTTCAATTTCAGACAAGGAAATATACTTATTAACCAAGTACGTTTGATAAGATAACGTTATAATTTGAACTTAGATAATGCCATTGGAGATCAACAAAAGTAAATTAGTTAGATAATGGTGTAATTTTTTTCCAACAATCTGTGTCTTCTTAGTATTTTTTTAGATAAAATTAAATATAATGGTGTAATATGAAAAATACTTTTTAGATAAATTAAATATCTCTTTGAGAAAAAAAAAGACAAATCAAATATCTAGCATTAAATTTGATTAGCTGCTTAAGATTTTGTGGAGATTTTTAAATAATTAAATATACTCTTCTTCAGTTTAGAAATGTTTTGAAAAATAAGTACTTAATTTGTGTTTAGTTATAAGAAAGTAGGTATATACTTTACTTTGAGAAAAAAAATTTAAACTGGATCTTTTATGATGATGATCAAACTATTTTTAATTATAGTTGTTGGACCATGATCTTTCTCCTATGGTATTGGTAACGATGACTATGGCGATGAGGATTACTTGAATGATAATACATGATTTTAGTGGTACGTCATCACACGAATTCACTACTTTTTACCTTACTATATCAAAATTATTTCCACATTTTATAATAATTCTTAGAAGATAATATAGCAAGCTTAATCATTGTGAAATATTTTCTGTTTTCGGCATAATTAAATCTCAAATATTTTCAAATTTTCAGAAACAGTCGAAGCTTTCAGATAACTTCAACTTATGTAAATGGAAGAATGTTCTGTTCATCACAGAAGAAATTATAAGTACTAACACTCAGTCTTCACTCTCACCAGTCTCTCAAAATTGTTCTTAAAATACTTCACTTCTCAAATCTTTCCTCATACTTACGTTTTATCTCCAATATACATCCCTAAATCAAGATCTCTTAAATTATATAAGCTCCCCTCGACATATCTCGACCGATCTCACATACTTCTTGTTTTTATCTCCTCTCTTGTAATTAAAGTATTGAATCTCGTATATATTTCCTTTAAGAAATGACATTCTGTAATCAGCAATTTCACTCATTTTACCACCGAATGGAGTGAAGATTACCTGAGCAAGCTCTGCTTCCGATTTTTATAATCGTCTCCAAAGCTTTGAATTACAATTTCAGGCATTGGCTTTTGAACAAAATTGGATTTAGCCTTGATAGCTTTGTGATCCTCTCGTGCATTTGAGGATGAAGAGACGTTTGGAATTTCCATAAAAAATTTCCTTCACATACTTAAAAGTTGATGATGCAACCTTAATTACACACATAGTTCAAATGAACAACACATTAATAACTATCTATATGATGGAAAAGAGTGAAAAGAAACTGGTTAAACCTGTTCTTTTTCTTCTTTTTTTTTCAAACAAACAATGGTTAAACCTGTTTAGAAACAATCTATGTGTCTTTATAATCAAACACACACAAGATTATACACAAACTCTATAATCTTTTATTTGTGTGATGGAAAAAGATATCTAACCTAGTGTCGACCAACCTCCTCTTTAGGAATCAAGAGTTTAAGGACGTGTACCATCTGCCAAATCAAAAACCACTTAATCAGATTAGAACACAAAAAAAACATCACATAAATAATCATTTTGATTTATATGTAACCAAACATTCTTCTACATTGTGTTGTACTCTTTCCAGTGAACTCGGCTGTGACATGAATCACCCAACAAAACTCAATCTAGTAAAAGAAGACTTTCCATCAGAATAAGTCATTCGAAACGAGAAAGAAAACACTTATCAGTTTCATGTTAACTATCGGAAATTCGGCTTTTGTCATAAGCAAACAAATTATTCAAATTGTACAATGGAGAAGACGCAGTCCTCAGTAAATCGGATTTCGGCCGAAGGACTTAAAGGATTGTCGAAAAAGCTGAGGTGTATGCTGACTTGGATCAATCACATAATTTTATTGGTTGTTTTTAGTAATAGTGAAAGAGATTGAGATAAAGCAATGAAATTACACAAAGTCACGCCGCAGTAACGGGACGTTAAGACAAACGCCGTCACAAAACCTCACTTACCTATTTTTTGGGCGGCGTTTTTCAGTCAAACTTTCGTTGACTGTCTCTCTTTTAACCAAAAAGCTTTCTTTATAAACTTAACCCAAACGTCATATACTTCTCTCATTAAATTAACAAATCCTTTCTTTGTTTTTATTTCCCATGGCTCCAAAACAGATGAATGTGAGTAAATGCGGCGGAGGAAACACGGCGATGAAGAAAGAAGTTCACTTTAGAGGTGTGAGAAAACGGCCATGGGGAAGATACGCGGCGGAGATCCGTGACCCGGGAAAGAAAACTCGGGTTTGGCTTGGAACTTTTGACACGGCGGAGGAAGCTGCTAGAGCTTACGACGCCGCCGCGAGAGAGTTTCGTGGCTCCAAAGCTAAGACCAATTTCCCTCTTCCCGGTGAATCTACTATCGGAGGAAACTGTCCTTCTGTCAACCGTTCGTCGGCGAATGAAATAACGGAGAGATTTCCGTTTGCATGTCATGATCGGAGGCGTAAAGTCATTGGTGGTTATGCGGCGGCTGGTTTTTACTTCGATCCGTCAAGAGCTGCTGCATTAAGAACGGAACTTGGTAGAGTTTATCCGGTTCGGTTTAATCCGGTTAATATCGAGTTGAGTATTGGTATTCAAAATACCGTAAAGATTGAACCGAAAAAGGAATTAAACCTGGATCTTAACCTAGCTCCACCGGTGGTCGACGTTTAGATTCTTTTTGCCGGAAAATAATTAATATTTTCTTCTGTTTTTTCGATTTGTTTTATTTTATTTTGGTAGACGATAAGTTTCTTTTTTGCTGCTAATTAAGAGGACGAAATTATTAGAGAACTCTGTTTTATTGGTTCCTCTAATTAATATGTGGATGTAAGTAGTATTAATTATATTATCTCCTTTTGGGTATTTTTCTCTTTGTAATTTTTACTATTTTTCATTAAGTATTTTTAATTAAATTATGGTTGGTTGACCTACCAATATCGTAGTAGATACCACTCCATTAATTGGCTGTGGAATATGAAACCAAGAAATACATCAAACATTTATATTGTCTGTCAACGTCAAACAAACATTTACATTAATATGTTTCGGTTTAAATTAAAAATTGGATTAAACTAATGAAAAAATCAAATCATCATAACGCAGAAAGTAGTTATCTAAATAAGTTTTTCTCTAAAAGTTTTAAAATTTCTTGGAACTCAATGACTAACGGATTCAATCAAAATGGTTGCCCAGTTGAAACTTTAGAGTATTTCCACCAAATGCACAAGCTAGATTTGCCAACAGATGAGGTTAGCCTCTCTAGTGTCATTGGTACGTGTGTAAGCATTTCTTCTCTTAAACTCGGTCAGCAAGTTTTTGCGAGGGCAACTATTGTTGGTCTTGACTCCGATTAAATAGTATCATCCTCTCTCATTGATCTGTACTGCAAGTGTGGATCTGTTGAGCATGGCAGGAGACTATTTGACACAATGGTAAAATCAGATAGCGATGAAGCTTCTTGAGATATTGAATGATTGGGGGATTGATAAGAAAGTGTTTACAGTGACTTTAGATAATGCTACTAATAATGATTCAATGCTAGACATTGTCAAGTCGCAGCTTTTTGAGAAGTGATTTACTGTGCAAAAGAGAATTTTTACATGTCAGATGTTGAACACATATTCTTAATCTCATTGTGCAAGACGGGCTAAAAGTGATTGGTGATTTTGTGCATAAAATTAGAGAGAGTATCAAGTACATTCAAGCTTCTGAGTCTCGTGAGAATTTATTTGAAAAGTGTGTGGAAACTGTTGGCATAAAATTGAAGGCTGGTTTGGTGCTGGATGTGCCAACTCGATGGAATTCTACATACAAGATGCTTAATAAGGCTTTGAAGTATCAGTCTGCTTTTTGTAATCTCAAAGTCATTGATTCCAAGAACTACAACTTTCTTCCTACAAACGAGGAATGGGTACGAGGGAGGATGATGTGTGACTTTTTGGAGCCGTTTGATGAAATTACTCGCCTTTTTTATCCTACCTCAAATTTGTACTTTATGCAAGTTTGGAAGATTCATAACTGGTTGAAAAAGTATGAGACTAGTGCTGATGAGATTATTAGAGGAATGGTCATCCCTATGAAAGAAAAGTTTGATAAGTAATGGGAAGACTATAGTGAGATTCTTGCAATGGCTTATGTGTTTGATCCAAGGTTGAAAATGATGCTTGCTGAATTTTGTTACAAAAACCTTGACACGAGTTCAGCCGAAGAGAAGTTGAAGTACTTATGTGGAAAACTTCAAACTCTTTTTGAAGCATATGAGAACAAGCCAAAGTCGACATCAACACCCTCAAAAATACAAGAAAATATTCGAAATGATGGTGGAGATCAAAGTGGAAACTTCACGAATTATAATGTAAGTTTTTTTATGTCTTTGATTTTCATTTATATCATCTTCAAACTCAGGTCACTTAAATATTAATTTAAGAAACACTTTTGTGATGAAATTTTATCCTAACTTATGTTAAGTGATGACATTGAATTATATTCAAGTGCTTTTAGCTTGTCGGACTTTGTACCTTTGTTTATAGCATTATATCTGGTGATACACCTTACAGTTACTCTGTTGCAGTTGTGAGAGCTATGAGAAATTCTTTGATCTGCAATGGTTTTAGTTTGAGGAAGTGATTTTCATCTTCTTATATACGAAACATTTGATCTACAATGCCTTTAGTTGAGGAAGTGTTCATATATAAGAAACATTTCATCTGAAATGGCTTTAGCTTGAGGTAGTGATCATATATCAGAAATTAATTGATCTGTAATGGCTTTAGTTTGAGGAAGTAATCGTATAGATAAGAATTATTTGATCTGCAATGGCTTTCAACAAGTTTAGTACCTGTTCTTTCCAAAAATCATTGGGCCCCTTTAGTTCTAATATATCATTGAGACACGTTTAGTTTTAATTAATTAATTAGTTTAGTTTTTGTTACATTGAGACACATCCTACGTAGGTTATATGATGTCGCATTTGGTTTTTCAAACAGATGTTGTACTCTCTGTCTTACGAGGAGAATGCTACTACCAGTGTGAACTAGGAACTAAAGGCAAGTTTTAATATCTTCTGAAAACGTTGAGATTTCTATTTTCGTAGAATCTTTGGGGTTTTCTTAATCAAAACTAAAACTTTGTAGAGGAAGTGCAAGCAAGAGAGGACCTGAAGACGATGAAGAAGAATACATGGCCCTTGGTGACTTGTTCTTCCTTAAGGCATTTTATATGGTGAATGGTTTGTTTAAGGCATTTTATATGGTGAATGGTTTGTTTAAGGCATCTTATATTGTGAATGGCTTGTTCTACTTCCTTGTAGGAAATGTTGGGTTAATGAATAATAATACTGATGCTTATATTTAAGTCTTAGTTTTTTAATTAACTAAAATTTTAAGTTCTTAACGAACATCTTAAATATAGTATTCTCTATTATTTTTACATTAGACTTCTTTTGGAGACTTTTGTGGACTTATAGTAGTATGTAAAACGTGGTCGAATCACAAAAAGCATTACCTTGAAAAATCAGAAAATATATGGGATTGGGACTTAAGAATTTGCTTGATATTATTAAGCTTCTCTCTGAGCTCTGTGATTTTAGGAACGTCCATGCCTGCTTCGAAGTGTTTACATAGCTGGTTTACAGCCTGAAATATATATTATCATCTTACAAATATATTAAGAAAGTTCGTACTCATCTTCTAGGAAATCATACCAAGTAGCCTAGCATCAAAATTGATATTCAAAATGACAATGAGCTACAAATACACGCAAAATATTGCTGAGAATTTTAAAAAGGTACCTCAGCTGTGCAGCTAGTTCCTTGTATTGTCTTTTTGATGCCATAGTCTGAAGCTGTTCAACAGCAAAGATTGCGACAGTGATGGCGGATTTCATTGTTGCGCTCATGAATAGTGTACTTCTTCAACTTAAACTAGGTTCGGAAATATATTTGTTTTCATATAATTAAAGATTAAAATAGATCCATAAATAAGTTAATCACAAACATCATGTAATAGTTTGATGTTTCCCATCTAGGAGCCCCTATTTATATAGGGCTTCATTATACTTGGGCTATTATTCTGATTTCAGGATAGCGTGACCAGGTACGGTAAAAATAATTGAAGGAGTTAGTCGTGATCTGAAGACAAAGGTATAGAGACCTTCTGTTAGGCTTAGC
>OVAX01001864.1:0-37451 GCA_900406405.1 Lepidium africanum | reverse complement strand
ATTACAACTGATCTCTTAATTTGAGAGAGTAGTTCAAAGGGTAAATTTGAGCATATCATGGGCCGTCGACTTAAACCACGATTTCCTGATGAACGACAACTCATATTCTAAATCGGCAAGCTGATCTGGAAGCTACACTCTTGGGGCTTTCCAACGATAGGTTGATCGTTTTCTTTCTCCTTATAGTTATCTGTAAAACTGCTTCTCAAGTATAGTTTCACAAATTAGATATTCATATACCTATTTCGTAAAACGACCATAACTAATGAACCATAACTTCGAATTTGATTCCACTTTTGGCTATGCGTAGCTAGAAGGTTGAAGAATATACTCACCAAATTTGATACAATTCTGAAACGTATTTCTCCTCCACTTCTCTATTCTCTTTCACGGCTCCCATGACATTGTGGCTAGAGTTTGAGATTTTTATTGAGGTTCTAATTAGAATTTATGAAACAGGTAAGATATTCCTTTATATACAAATATAAAGAAAGAAAAGAAAATTAGCGTTTTTATAAATCTAACTAGGCCTAAAGGACGGGTCTTACAATACGCGACTCCCTCGAATCAACAAATTTGGATATAACTATTTAACCAAAAACACTTCCAATTTTAAAATATATAGATATTACNTATTTAACCAAAAACACTTCCAATTTTAAAATATATAGATATTACTAATTTATAATTTACATGTTAGTTTGTATTTTTTTCAAAAACACACACACACACATATATATATATATATATATATATATATATATATATATATATATAAACACACCAAAATTAAGTTATCAACAATTAAATCGACTAAATCCGACCACAACTAAAAATTCACTTCTTAAAATTCTTTTTATCTTCCCCTATAGTAATAAGAGATTGAACCCCTAATGCTAAAGCCATTAATTGAGTCATCTAAACCACCATATTCAAACTTTTTATCATGCGGTTTGTTTTTCTGAATACATGTTCTTCAAATAAAGCAACTAATTATCCTTTCAATTGATAAGTTAAAATAAACAAACAATTTTTTAATGAATTGTTGATTCAACAAGATATTTGGATAAGTTCCACATAGGTTTAAACTCAAAGTTGATTTGGCTCTTTTTTCGAAGAGTGGCTCTCTTTAGGTGGCCTGACATAAGATGCACAACTTCTCTGGCACAGCAGAGTTGATATTTTCAGAAGAAGCCAAGCGCACGCTAAGAGTTCGATGTCACAATAGCCAAAGTCTTAAAATCTTTTTTTACTAGTAGATGCTGTTGCAGACTGCAACTTGCAGGCCATGCTAATCTTTTGTCCCAGAACGAGGACACCTATGCTTGGAATTCACTGCTAGCCGAGCATGTCCTGTATTCTCCTCCTCTCTTGACGTGTGAGGAGATTAAAAAACTGACCTGATTTTAAAAGCTGGTACAATAGTATCTAGAGATCATTTGTTCCTGCATTGCGATTTGGGCTTGGACAATGCAAAAAGTGGTGCAATTGCTTTCCCCGTATTTTTTTTTGTCAAAGCCGTTTACAGTTTTAAAATCGATTAATTAATGCTAGATGCCTAGAAGAAATCTGAAAATTTTCAAGCATCTCATGGCATTTTTTTTTCCGACCATCTCATCGCATTTTGGCTAGGGTGATTTTGACTACTATCATATTGTTGTTATAATTTTTTTTTTTGGGCAAGATGTGATTTCTAAAAAGGCTTTTTCTACCTGGAAGCACAATAATGATATTTACCTTTTACCAAAAAAACATAGACGTGTAACAGAAAACTAACTTGGAGTGCCAAAGCAATTTTTAGGGCAACTAATACAGACGTGTAGGTTTATCATCAAACAAAACACAGACGTGTACAAAAATGTTATCATCATGAGAAAATACTGTTAGAAGTTATAACAATAAATACTGTTTTCGTTCAATTTTTGCTGTAATATATCAATTGGTATATCACTAATAACTATATTGTCGGAGATAACTTAGGTTAATTTACATTGATTTTTGGAATCAGTTATCTCGTTAGTATACCAGAAAACTAATTTGCTTCCATAACTTTTCATTTTCTTATGTAAACATATAAACGCAAAAGGAAACTACAGTGTTATCAAGAAAGAAAACCAATAGGCTTTCAAAATTGAAATAAAATGAGAAGAGCAAATCGTGTTCCTATTAAAGCCCTAATTTGGTGCCTTGTACTGGAAGCAACCATATTTCAAGGGAAGTCGATTGTAGGAGACGTGACTTTCACGCTAATGATGAAGAATGAAATGTATGGCTTAAAGCGTCCATCAGTTGTTTATCGGTGCACGTCGTCTGAGAAATCCCTCCGGTGGCACATATCGATTCCACATTCAGAATTTTCATGGGATTTTGATGTTCCACCGTTTGGAAACGGCGTGGTGATTCACCGGTGCCACTTCATATCGAGCCAAGGGACCGCAGATGTTGAAATCAAGACGTTGTCGATGACGTCTATGTTGTGTGGAGGGCATTTGTGCAAATACGTTATTAGACCGGACGGTGTATTTTTCGTTGGCTTTGAGACTTATTACCCGCACAATCTTTTGTTAAGATTTCTGGAGTTGGTTAGGCCTGTTGATAAGCTTGTCGAGCCATGGAAGGCCTGGTCCCCACGGCAGCTAAAGGCGTTGCGAGAGAGATCTCAAAACCGCACCAGGTCGGACGATGACAAAGATGTGGACCACATACACGTTGACCATATACACGCTAACCATAAGGATGTTGATCACATACACGTGGACCATAAAGATGTCGACCACATACACGTTGACCATAAAGATGTTGATCACCATATACACGTGGACCATAAAGATGTTGACCACTTCGTGGAAGATGAGGAGTAGGACAGATCAATTCTGCAGTGATCGCTTACCAAAATAGCAAACAAAAAAAAAAAAAAAAAAAAAAAAAAAAAAAAAGAAGAAGAAGAAGAAAGAAACTGATAAGATATGTTGAAGAAAAAGATAATTAGTTAATTTTATTTGTGGGATATGCACAAATGTTTTTATCTAATAGTGTTATTCAAACGATCATGTTGTGAACTAATTACGTTGTCCTTTATTGGCCTTCGTATCGATTTGATTAAAAAGGAGGTTTTAGAGTTTGTCGTAAGGAAATACATCGGTGCGAAGGCAAATGTGGGCGATATGCTAGTCTTTGTATTATTTGAAGGAGGTTCTAACGGATCAACAATAATTTACAATTGATAATGAGGGACAAAGAATGTTTTCAAATATCACGGAAGTTAAAAGACCATTTATGAAACCAAGTGGTTGTGGTTTAATAGTTTTCATTTGAGGAGGAAATTATCATGTTGGTTCAAGTCATAAATCAGTTCCTTAAAATGCAAATTTTTTTTTTTTCCATTGACCAAGAACATTCATGTGGGTTTCCCTTGCTTTCGAGGGGATTACTGTGTAAGAGAATGATGCGTCGATTTACAGTGTTAGAGATTCTGTAGTATGATGCACGGTCTCCACTGGTCGGAGTTGGCGATCTCCTATCAATCGGAACTCTCAGTTATCCAAAAAAAAAATTATTAACAAAGTATTTAATTAAAAATGTAATTAATTAACAAAGTAATTAATTAAAATGTGGACATATAGGAGAATGACTTGTTCCGCTAACCGTTACATATCCAAAAATAGTATTGAAAATGTGGATGCAGCAATGACTGAATCCTTTAGCCGTTACATGTCTAAAAATAGTAGTTTCTGTACGAATTACTATTAACATCCAGAAATCAAGAAAGAAAAACGAGTGAGAAAAGAACAAATAACAAAGAACAAAATAAAACACATAATTACACAATATGGGAACTGAAATGATTTCCAAAACCCTCAATGTGAACTTTGTTTTTGTTCTTTTCATCACCATAATATTGGTGACTCACTCCCATGGATTTCAGCTAGAGATTAAGAATGAACTCACCGGAAGATACAGAAGGCTTGCGTACCAATGTTGGTCTCGAGACAATGATTTCGGGTGGCGACAGAACTGGCCAGGTCAATACAAGGATTGGTCTTTTGCCGTAACGCTCTTCCACACCTTCTTCTACTGTAACTTCCACACAGGTTACGGACGAGTGGACAAACAGCTTGTAGCTTCTTGGGATTTGAAAGAGCAATGTGGGGATAGGACCAAATGTACTTGGGTCGTTAAGAAGGACGGACTCTACTTGAGACATTGGAAAACTATATTTCTTAGTAACAAGTATGGTAACGAGAGATGGAATGAGTATGTTCAACATGATATCCTCAAGACATCTTGGAGTTAACTTTAACAATCTGGTGATGTTGATTCATTATGAAGATTGTGATGATAATGTCGTGATTTTGTCTCTGTATGTCGTTATTCGTGTTAATAAAACCCTAAAATGTGTAACTATATATATAATCATGGGAATGGAAATCAACGTAACGTATCTATTATATTTATTGCGTTGTTAATATATAAATAGCTGAATTTACCCCCAAAAAAAAGATTTATTAAGAGCATACGACTTGTTTACCAAAAAAAAAAAAAACTATGACTTATCAAAGAAGACAAAGTTGTGGAATCGAATTTTGTTAATTCTCAATTGGAAGCTCATAATTACAACAATTATGAGCTTACAAATTGAGAAATAACAAAAAAATTAATATATAAAATTAATATTTTGGACTATAACATCTCTTTTCACTCCAGTTTTTAGAAGTGGAGTTCGCTTGAAACTATATGAATATGTTAAAGATTATGATATATTTAGAGGAGTGGCCGGTTTTCCAACCTTATCGTAAGGATTTTATCATGTTGAAATCTCTCTTTTGTGTATTTTCTCTTCGTGTAATTTCGAGATCTCTAAACCACATAATTGATGCTTTCGTCTATTAAAGAGTTGACTAATAACTTATAGTGTTATAAACTTTTTCTTTACTTTTTGGTGTTGATTTTATCAATATATTTTGTGTTGAAAAAAAAAAATTTCTGGTTTGCCGATAGTTTAGTCAACTCTACTATGCTTCATAATTGATACAATTATATATCCAATCATTTTTATGTTTAAGACGTGACCTGCACTCATCTTTTTTTTTGGGTCAAAGCACTAAACATTTTTTTTAATACGAAATGAACGTGAAATTTTTGAAAAACAATGAAAGGGGTTTAATAACGTTCTAGAGGATTTTGGTCAAATTTTCTGAAACAGCTTTCATTTTTCAAGTTTTGGGATTTATTTTCTGTTCTCTCTTCAAAAATAGATGAAAATAGCTTCGCTGACTTCTAAATTTGGAAGTCACAACAGTAACGTTCTAACTGCCAATCAATAAATATTATATATCGATTATAACATCTGTAAACCTGTGCCAATTTGTTCCGTAAGACTCAAGGAAATCAAATAATTAAGAATTCTAGAGCGATCTTTAGGATCCCAATGAACCGGTGTTTCTTGGTGACGACGGTTATAATCGCAGCAACATTACTACCCGCACCAACCAATGCTGGTCGTCTAGAGCTAAAGAACGAAATCTCAGGGGTCTCTAGTATCCGGAAAACGAAGCTAGCCGTGAGATGTTGGTCTAACGAGGACGACTTAGGTTGGGACATATTAAAGCCAAAAGAATCAAGGATATGGAAGTTCACGATATTGAACATATGGCCGTTTAAGAAAACTGAGTTCAAGTGCCTATTTCTTAGCGGGTTTGGAACCACAAACCAAGATGTGATGCGAGTGTTCTCTGTCGATGAGACTTTTCGGAACGAGTGTGGAGTTGAAGGGAACGAGTGCATTTGGGTAGCCAAAAGAGATGGATTCTATTTAAGAAAAATTGTAAGAGATAAAGATGATCATACAGAATTTGTTGATGTCCTCAAAAGCAATTGGGTTTGGAAATGGTAACTCTTTAGAAGATTTTTTTATTTAACAACCATTTATATTCATTTTTTTTTTCACAATACGGTAGTACCACAAAGATGATTACTATAGTAAAACATACAAATTTATAGTCAAACCTTCCATATGTTCTTAACAATATAAGCAAACACAATTTTCTGGAATCAAAATTAGATATTAAATATTACATGGGGCAAACGTAATTTTCTGTAATCAAAATTGAATATTAAATATTATATAGGGTAAACACATTTTCCTCAAATCAAATATCCGATAGATTACAATAAAGATGACACTAAACCAATTTTTTTTCATCGCTGGTTTTTGTATTTAAAGTTTCAATATTTTAGATGATTGGTCATAGAATCTTCAAATTTATCATAAATTTTAGCAATCAGTTGAGATTAATTGATTCATGATTGTTCATTTTAACCATTCTATTCATCACTGATAAGCAAAGAATTTTGCTGTTAGGATTATTTTTGTTTTGACGATCAATTTATCGGAATTAGCCTCTTGTATGGCAGAGATTAGTAAAATAATACGTGTTTGATTTACTCATCCTGATAGCTAGACATATCTCTTGAAGTTTTTATTATTCTTAATATTATGCTTGAGCTTTGAACTTTTGAACTATCTTGAATATGTAAAATTTCAATAAGATTGAGATGACAAACGAAAAAGAAAAGAAAAAAAAAAAAAGTCTCAAACTGGAAAGGTCACAATGGACTCAACTATAAAAACACGCGCTCATTCCGCGCGTCTTAAAAAGCAGTTCTTCGTTATCAAAAATTTCCCCAGCAAAAAAAAATCAGACCGCTTCAGAGTCTGAAAACAAAAGGATCTCATGAATGATACACGAGTCGTCTCGACCTTAACCGAGTTTACTCGCAACTCAGCCGTTTACTTACTCTTCACGTTTGCCGCCATCAAAGTCTACAAGTTTCTCTTCTGCTGTAATCGATCCTCTGAAATGTCATCATTTTCCATGGCGACCCACCCTGAAGCTCTCCGGCGGGAACGGATCCTCTCCAGCAAGCTCTACTTCGACGTCCCTCTTTCGAAGGTAATGCTATTGTGTTTGTATCGTGAGTTTGCACCGAATTCACTATTTGACTTATGAAATTTTTTTTTATTGTTCGACAGGTTTCGATTATCTATTCATCGGCGTATGACATCTCGTTCATGGGTGTTGAGAAATTGTGAGTCTTTTTCCCAAATTCAGTAATTTCTACAGTCTTTAAATTCTTTGAATGATTGGCTTCTTTAGCCTGATAGTTTTAACTTAATCGTTCTCAATTTTTGGTAGCTTTAGAATTGGAAACTCTATAGATAACTGAGGATCAGCGAGTCTCTTTAATTTTCTTGGCTGATATTGATTTTCGATATTTTCAGGCACCCATTTGATTCTTCCAAGTGGGGTCGAGTTTGTAAATTTCTTGTTTCAGACGGGTTTTTGGAGGAGAAATCAATCGTTGAGCCTCTTGAAGCTTCAAAAATTGATCTTTTAGTGGTACTCTTGGTTTCCTTTAGATATGTGAAACTGTGAAGTTGATCAAAGTTCCTTTTTCTATGTATTGGCGTCTTGATGATTGCGTGGTAACCTTTTGTAGCGGTTATTCTGTATCAGGTACATTCTGAGAACTACTTAAACAGCTTAAAAAGCAGTGCCACTGTCGCTAGGATAACCGAGGTGATGTTAGTTTATTTGTTTTTGGTTACAGAGTAATTGATCTATTTGGTTCTTGTTGAGCTAAAGTTTTCCTTATAATTTTGTAACGCTTGTTGTGTATTGCTATGCATAGGTTCCACCAGTTGCTTTTTTTCCAAATTTTCTTGTCCAGCAGAAAGTTCTTTATCCATTTCGAAAGCAGGTCGAAAAATCGGTTTTTCCTTGCCTCGTTTAGTGTTTCCCAGAAGTTAATATGTGGAGTGATTACAAAACTGGGGTTAACTAACAGGTTGGTGGGACGATTCTTGCTGCTAAACTCGCAAAAGAACGTGGATGGGCAATCAACGTTGGAGGTGGTTTTCATCATTGTACTGCGGAAAGAGGAGGCGGATTTTGTGCTTTCGCTGATATTTCTCTCTGTATTCAGTTTGCATTTCTTCGTCTAGGAATATCGAGGTATATATTTCATACTGATTTTTGTTTGCTTCTATTAGAGATCTTGATATGTAAATCATCTCCCACAAGACTCTGTAATTCTTGACCTTCTAAAACTCGAACAGGGTTATGATAATAGATCTTGATGCTCATCAAGGGAATGGCCATGAAACAGATCTTGGCGATGATAGTATGAGAAGTTTATAAATTTGTTCAATGATACTTTTTCCTAATGGCTTGTGTTCACTCAATATGGTTATAATAGTATCTTGTCTGCAGGTCGTGTTTACATTCTGGATATGTACAACCCTGAGATATACCCTTTCGTAAGTTATTATCTTTGGAGATTTGCTGTTCGGCAATCATTTCCATTCATTTTCAGCTTTTCTTGCTGTTGTGCCTATGCTTTTTATGTTTGCATAAACAATTTGATTTAAGTGCTCTGTTTTATCTTATAGGATTATGAAGCTAGGAGATTCATCGATCAAAAGGTTGAGGTCAAGGTAAACCTATCTTGTCGTTCACATACGCTGGAATTAATCTAATTGTTTTCTGTCACGGTGTAACTCTGTTCATTTTCTTTACAGAGCGGGACTACCACTGATGAGTATTTGAGGAAACTAGACAAAGCCCTTGAGGTATGCACTCATTTCATTCCCTTGAAGTCTTACTTACTGGCAGTTACGTACATATGTGATTTTAATGACTGGCGACGATAAATTAGGAACATGAGATGTAAAATTGTAGTTATGATGAACTTGAAAGCTAAAATTTTTGTTAATGGTTCCTTGAAAAAACATGATTAATTAACGATGCGGTCTTTTGAAATCTTAAGAGAAAACAAATGATGGTGTTATAACTTTCAGACTGCTTCGCAAAACTTCCAACCAGAGCTGGTGATTTACAATGCTGGGACAGATATCTTAGATGGAGACCCTCTGGGACTTCTAAAGGTAATCTGATTTAGACATTTAGTACTGTAGATATTGCAGCAGAATATAGTTTCTTCCTCAGTTACAATGCCTCTTAACTTGGTGACTCTTTTGGCAGATAAGCCCTGAAGGCATTACAAGCAGAGACGAGAAAGTCTTCAAATTTTCAAGGGACAGAGAGATTCCTCTTGTGATGCTGACTTCAGGTGTGAGATTTGGATTTAACATATATAATCAAACGTGTATTTTCCTTTACAAGAAATGGTTTCTACAGGATAAAAGAAGTTATGTGTTGATAATACGTTTGTGCAGGTGGGTATATGAAGTCGAGCGCCAGAGTTATTGCGGATTCCATTGAGAATCTCTTACGTAAGGGCTTAATCCAGACTCGACGGGATTCAGTTTCCACGTGAACTGTCCTAGAGCCATGAACAGAGCTTCTGTGCCGTGCATATACATGTATAGAAGTGAAAAGAGAGAGAGACCCTTAAGAGAGACACCTTCGTGAGATGTGTATTTTATTTTATTTTCTCGTATTCATTCAAATGGATTGTGAATAGATGGAGTGTTTGAACTTTAAATATTGTGTAATGTGTTATTTGTGTAAATGATTAGCGTCAGTTTTCCCTTTAAAAGGAACCAAGTATGGCTTCATATTAGCTATAAGAGAAGTCTTTTCTTCATAAAGTTCACTTTGCCGAAAGAAAAATTAGAGACTTTGATGCAATTTTTCAGCCATTATCGTAGAGATGTCATGAAAAGGATTGTGTTGCAAGTTTGGCATTGAAACATAAATAGTCATATTATAATAGCTTTTTATATAAAAAAAACGCACCAAGAGTTCGAAGGTCATTGCTTGTAATAAGTATAGTTAGTTATACTACATTTTTATTTTCCAGTCAAAAGTGAACTGAATAACAACATAGAAAAACTATAGAATGCTTTTGACAATTGCGTATTAAAACCAAAAAGAAAATATTAATACGATTATATTTATCTTCCTCATCTCTAAAAAGAACGTAGCACTATGTTCATTGCTAAATCGATCTTCATTTTTAAAACACATCTAGTTCTGTCTCGGTCTCTCCCTCGAGAAAATGTTCTCATACCCTTCTCATTCTTTATTATCCATTCTCTAGTTTATTTTCCTAGCCAAATTTAGTATATATAGTCCAATCAATTGAACTACTTACCCACATCAGCTCTACTAGAGCTGGTGTGCTAGTACTTCAATGAATTGGACTATATATATTAAACTTGACCAAAAAAAGATGTAACAAAACCAACTTTTCCGTCAGAGATTATATTAGGTCTCTTCTTAGATAAGATGGTTCCGGAAAGCAAGGATCATCTTTGGGGAGAGAAGCAGTACGAAAGCCAGAATAGAACCGAAGAACATCTTGACAATGTAGCTGAATGCATCAGATGACTCGCTATCTTCAGAAACCACTGCATTTGGGTTTGTCATTGCTTCCGCTGAAGGAAGCGATTCTATCACTGCATCAGCCAAGTCGGTGATGAAGGACTCTGTGAGACCTAGTGCTGGGACCCGTCCCCAGTTTTCTATCCCTGACTCAAGAGCTAATTCCCTATACTCCATATCTATTTCTTCAAGAGTCTCGATATGCTCACTAACGAAACTGAAATCCAAGATAAGAAAGAAAAATCAGAAAGCCAAAAAGGTTTATAACTATACAATGTAATGATGTGGTAAATTGGGAACTAACTACAGGGATTATTATATCTTTTCTCACCTGACTGGAACAGCAAGTAGACTCTTAACACCGCTCTTACCAAGGTCAACAAGAACCTCATCAGTGTATGGCTTCAGCCATTGAACAGGCCCAACACGACTCTGGAAACGAAGAGATGTTGCAATCGTCAATTACAGGGTTTGAATGGAGAGGTTATCCCAAATAACTTTGATATCGGATCATATGACCATACCTGGTATGCCAGTTTATGGTCATTGTGAACCCCACGGACTTTAAGCTCTTCCATTATCAAGTCAATACACTCTTCCATCTGCTTCTGGTATGGATCTCCAGAATTCTCTACGTAGCTGACTGGAACACCATGGGCACTGAAGAATATCATTACCTAAATTATACAGACAAGGGACCAAGTTAACCAGTGTTTTGATTAAAAATGTATAATAAAGAGAAAAAAAGAAAGAAAGAGGAGAGATAGCTCTACCTCCTTAGGATCAGAGAAATTTTGAAGTTCCTTCTCAATAAGGTCGGCCATAGAAGTGACATATCCTCGTCTTTGGTACCAAGATTGTATTATAGCAACTGGCACTTTAGCTAGGTAGGGATCTTTCCTGAATGATAAAGTATGTCAAGAGCCGCTCATGTAACTAAGAAATATATTGAAAGCAAATAAAAAATATACAATGAATACACTTTTTGGCTTACACAAACCTGAATAAGTCTTGGAGAACGCGGATGCTTGAACCTGTCGTCGAGATAGAGTACTGAGGGTACAATGGTAGTACAACAAGTCTTGTAATTTTGTCCTTCTTTATCTAGTTACATGTATAATTAGCTTGTTAAGATAAACATAACTAGGAAACAGACATAAGCAACTCCATCACGTAAAGGAAAGAAGCCTCTAACTATGATTATGCTGAGAGACCACTAGAGTGTAAAAATTTACCTGCTGAGCAGCCTCCTCAGTGAATGGATACCAATACCGCATTCCAACATAAACATTAGCAGCAATGTTCTTTGCTTGTAAGGCCATCTGAATGGCATCTGCTTGCTCATCGGTTATTTTACGCAAAGGAGACCCACCACCAATAGCAGCATACCCTTCTTTCGATTTTGGAGCACGAACTACAGATATAAATTTTGCTAAAGTACCTTGGAGAAACTGAAATGGTCTGGGAAGGCGTATAATATCCTGTAACAAGTAGCAGAATTAACCAATCAGCATTCCATATGACATTAATACAAAAAATTCTAATATGAACTTTATAGATAATATCATGTGGAGCAGAGTAGAGATTCTCACTGGATCTGCAAACAGATTATACAAGAAGGGTTCAACATCATTAAGTGTTTCTGGGCCACCTAAATTCAAAAGCAAGACACCAATCTTATCTTCTGCAACATGAGAACTGGTGATTTTAGCTGTAGTTTCATCAAAAGAGCTGTCTCCAGCCACAGAATGGGCTTGTTCGAACACGTTCGTTCTGATACTACGGTTCGCAACAGATCTTTCAGGTTTCGATTCTTTAAAACCAAAAGATATCGCTTTTGAATCGGATCGAACCAAAGACACGGAAGTTCTCAAAGAACTTGACCTGTAGAGACATTGACAAAACAAAACCAATTGAGTAACTACCCAAAATTCTGCATCACACTTGAGATAATCGTCTTTAGACTAATCAAATCAACAAGGCATGATCAATTTCATGACTATATAAAATCGAACAATTCGCGATCGTTAAAGCCCTAAAAGGAAACCAAATCGATAGAGAGAAACCTAACCTGGGTAATCTGTAACCGTCACGCTTCAGAAGAGGACGAAATCCAGCTGACAACGCAGTAGCCTCCATAGCTACAAATGAGAGAGAGACTGAAATAGATCGAATTTGGGAAAGTAAAAATTGGATTATGGGTTTAGGGTTTTGATTAGGTAAGCCCTTTAAAGCAAAGAATAAGAGATCCCAAAGTTTGGCGAAAATGCGAAGAAAGTAGGTGAATTGGGAAAATCAGAAGGACTTTTCCATTGGAGCAGCTAAAGCGTGTTTTCAAGTCAAAATTTATAGGTTCCAAAATGGGGCCGCTCAAATAACTAACACTTGGTCGCCTTCGTACTTCTTTTCTCATCCGCATAAAACCAAACCGAACCGGTCCGACATCAATTTGATAATTTTTCTTTTAGGGTGGACAAAATATCCGTAAGATCTGATTTGATTCGGTATTTACTTTGATTCAATCCAAAAATTCTCGATATCCGTAAAAGTTTGGAGCAAAAAAAATAACAAAATCTAATATTCATTAAAAGTAAAACAAATCACAAATATCAATTTTCAAAAATATCAGATATTCACTCAGATTCGTTTAGTAACAAACATGTACTAAATTCTTAATTATGTATAAACACATGTTAGAGAATAAACAGGTTTATACACTATATATTTATGTTATGGTAAATAACATTAATAGAATGCCCAAAAACATTAATTTGTTGATTATTTAAAAATAAATATAAATATGGTAATATAAATATTTTATTAGATTTTCCATTGGAGTAGTATTGTCTCTTTTATTGCGAGAAAAAAATATGTATATCAACTTTGTCGCATTATATGTTTTGGAGTAGTTTAGTGATAATTAAGATATAGATTTGTGTGAGTGTGACTAAAGACTTCCAAGTTTTTGTTTTTGTTTATGAATAGTGAATTGTGTTTATGTGTTTAGTTATTTAGTATTTTACACGGATCGGAGCGGATTATTTGTGGATATCCGAATTTTCGAATATCTGAAAATTTTCGAATTGAAGCGGATCACAAAATTAAATATCCGGTTTTAATAGAGTGGATCACGGATATTGAAATTTTTTAAGGTATTTGTTTCGTGCCTAGAGCTAGTCAACATACATCTATTTATTTGATTTTTTTTCCAACTTAACTCATTCCTAAATCAAAGCAAAAAAGAGAGCCCTTGACTAAACAAAAAAGAAAGCAAAAAGGAGAATCAGTATTGTGGTATTCAGTACCTAACTAATAAAAAATAATTTCTAGAAAGTTCTCTAACACTGCAAGCCAAGAAATTAACTTTATAATTCAATGCTCTCGACATTAAGGCCAAAGAAAAATGAATGAACTAGCTGTAAAGGTGGACAAACTCATCAGTGGACAAGGAAAATACTGGCCATCTCCCTAGATCTACCACTATCTTCAAAACATCAACAAAATTTACTACGAACTCTACCTCTGAAATCTGGAAAGAGAGAAGCGAGAACATAGCCCCCATCTATTTGAATTTTTAGAATTGGAATATCTAAAATTTCATATGAGCTAATTTTATTTATTAATTATTTCATCTAATTTTTATATAGTTTTGATTCAAATTTTTATGGATCATTTGCGTTTTTGTAATTATCATACTCCCTCCGTCTCATTATAAATGATGTTTTAGGTTTAATCTTTTTGTCTCAAAATATATGATGTTTTCAATTTTCAATGCATAGTTAATTGTGTTTTTATTTGTTTTAACTGTTTATATTCTGCAGATTAATTTCTAATTGGTTGAATAATCATTAAATAGATTTAAAATAATATTTTTTAAATGAAAAACTAAAAATTAAATAATTTCTTAATTTATGTATCAAAAACTTAAATATTATTTATTATGGGACGGAGTGAGTATTTATCTTACACTATTTGAGTTTATGATAATGTTGCCACTAGGATCCGTTGAATAAATGGAGATGGAAACTAACACGAAGCAGCTTGTATTTTGGTGGAAAAAAAAAAGACAGCTTTTATTTTGGGGTACGTGGCCGAACCATGGCCACTAAACTAGTCAAAACAATTCGACACTCTAATAAATAAATAGTAGTATACACACGATTATTTGCAAACTAACACTAACATTAGGTTTGAAATCAATGATTCGAATGATCGTTTAGAACGATTTAAAACTTGCATTTGGTTATGGAAATTTAAAAATTTGTTTTAAAATTAAAATTTTTGTCAACAATTCTATCAATAACCAGATTTATACTCTAAAACTCATTTCTAACACTTTTAGGAATATTTTAGGCAGTAATTTTTTTAAGTTTTAAATTATTCGAAATGATGCTGAGTTGCTCTCAGTCTGATGATTAGAATGATCCAGCTAATGATTTGGCACCAGAGTTCGAGTCCTACCCGCTGCATTATGGTAGCTTAAAAAATTTTTTTAGGAATGGACTTTAGGCTATGTATCAGACTTGTCATTCCAATATTGACAAAAAAAAATCTGAAATAGTCATTTTTTTCAGTCTTTTACAAAATAACTTTTTAGTTTTAAATTACCTGAAATAACCTCTTTTATTTTTAATTATGTCTACTATGGATAATTATACTGACATTTTGTCCATTATATACATAATACGTTATGTATGTTTATCGTAGACATACTGTATGATATATACACCGTTGACAAAAAATACTAAAATAATTGTCTACGATGGACATAATTGAAAAACCAAAAGAAGTATTTTACGTAATCAAATTTTTTTTTTTGTCAACCTTACTCATTCTTTCTATTAATGGGATCCACAAAGGTCTGATCCATAGCCAAATTGCTCCCACTGGAGCTGGCAGGATTTGAACCCCTCACCTGGTGCCAAGCTGGATCAGAAACAAACCAACTAGGTCACCTGCTTCTTGATATGTAATCAAAAACTTAAAATAATTATTTCGTAAACGATCGAGAAAATAGAATATTCCAGGTAATTTAAAACATAAAATGGCTATTTTAGGTAATATTTGTTTTGTTTCTTCTTCTGATTTACCAACTATAATGAAGAATAATCGAATTCCTGATGGTAAATTTGTTAAATTTATAGTATAGTATATAGATGTTTAGACATTTGTTGGTATTTTGATTCTTGGTTATAAATGCAGACGATAAATATTGAATATTAGTATTTAAGTTAAACTCTAATAATTTAGAATTAGTGAATGTTAGCCGAAATCAAATCTCTGTGAGTAACAAAAAAACCTCATTTTTGCATATATTTTTGAAAACAATAACTGAACTGTATATATATATATATACATATATATATGAATGTGAACTTTAATCTACTGGAATGATAAATTTATTAAAGGTAGAAACACTTGCATATCTCGGGATCGAGTCCTATTGCCTACATTATGTAGAAACTTGGCTAACGAGTCAGTTAGTTGAGGCTCAATGGTGACAAAAAAAAAAACTGTATATATATATATTGCCAACCTTACTCTTAAACTATATACAGGGAGAGTTTCTAATAAGAGTATAATAACAAAAAACTAACAACAAAATATTAAATAAAAAAAGTTTTGTTAAGAGAGTTTCTCAAAAGCAATGGTCTCTGACTTAGTGACATTCGAGGATCGAGTCCTGCTACCTGCATTATGCACGAACTTGGCTAATGGGCCGGTCAGTTGTGACCCAGTGTTGACCAAAAAAAAAAAGAGTTTCTCAAAAGGTAAGAAAGTTTATCATTTTAGAGACTATTAATGGGAGTTCCCAGAATATTGAGAAACTCTAACAATAAAAAATATTATATTTTTTAATTATTGTTGATATGAGAAACTCTTGTAAAAAACTTCAATTGCAAATGTTCTTACTTTGCTAAAAACTTGTAAAATAACCACTACTACTAAGCGACCAGTCATTGACTATTTTTTTTTTAAATTAAACTATATATTGTTAACTTTTTAAAAAATTTAAACAGAATTTTGTTTGCTAACATTAATATAATTACACTATTTATATGGGAGTTCCCAGAATATTGAAAAACTTTTACAATAAAAAAATATATTTTTTAATTATTTTTTTGTGAGAGACTCTGGTAAGAAACTCCAATTGCAAATGTTTTTAATTTGCTAAAAACTTGTAAAATGACCACTACTACTAAGTGACCTATCATCGACTATTTTTAAAGAAAAATTAAATTATATATTGTTAATTTTTTAAATAATTTAAACAGAATTTTGTTTGCTAACATTAATATAATTACACTATTTAATTGTTTTAGTGTCACTAATCAACGAACCGATTTTGTTAATAACATTTTTTTGCGATTCGTTTGTTTTTAAATGTTTTTCATTTTAAATACTTAATTTTTCAATATTTTATTCAAATTGATACGCTAATCAAATTTAATCTATTTTTATATCTCTGATCTGAATTCTTACCAAATTTTATAACCGTTTGAAAACTTTTGTTTTTATGAAACCATTTAAAATTTTTGATAATTTAATTCAATGAAACCGTTAAGGCCAAACTACAATAACCGAAACAGCCAAAACCGATGTTGTTTTAAAATTTGAGAAAAAAGAAGAATTAAAAACGATTCTAAGAACGTAAAAATACATTACATGACAGTGAAAGCTATTTTCAAAGTCAAATCATACCCTCTAGCAAGTTTGACTTGGACATTTTCTCTATACATTGAACATAGTCTGAAAGACTTCTCGTTCTGTATACATTCTCTTAGGGCTTGATTGAAAGATCATAATAGGTGGCATAATGCTCTAAATTGCCAATCAATATTATTTTAATCAAGCATAAGATAGAGTATAGAGTGTTCCATAATGCTCAATAGCTCTATGCTCTTAAATAGAGCTTTTCCTAAGCATGAAGTCTTAATAATTATAAATAGACAATTATATGCTCATAATTAAATTAATTTTTTATATATATGATATTATAAATTTGCAGTAAATATATTTAAACCTAATCTAGATAGGTTATTTAAACCTAATTAAAAGAGGGAAAAGTTCTAATATCATCTTTATAAAAGAAAACACAAAACAACGTTAGAACTAAAAAAAACCAGAGAGAACATTTAACATCAGAGCAAAGATCATCCAGGCTAAGAAAAAGCTACAAACAAGATCGTAAGTTTGTTTAATCTATTATACTCTTTTTAAAGTTTTGTCATGTATTCGATGATGAGTTCATCATTAATTGATAAGTGAAATTCGATGATGAGTTCATGATTAATTGATAAGTGATATGTGATGATGAGTTCATCATTAATTGATGAGCGAAACCATTAATTGGTTGTGAAACCATTAATTGATTGTGAAACCATTGCCTGTTTTTGTTGACCTAATTAAAAAAAAAAAGAAAAAGAAAACATACACCTAATTTTCGGATGATCAATGATATCATGACACAAAGCTTAATTCATGATAGATAAGCTTTTAACGTATTCTTTAAAAAGAATGTATGCCTTAAATTGCAATTGGTAAGCTTTGTTTCTTAATTTTTTGGATTTTTAATTTCAGTTTACCGTACAACATGTCAAGCCAAGAAGAAAATGTGCAACCAACTATGAAGGTATTAACTAATATATGTTGAACTTTAGTTTTATTCTTGTATTGTTTGAACACATACGTACAATAATTAGTTTAGAAAAAGTTTATGCGGACTCATGAGATGAGTCATGAGATGCTCGTGTTAGCTAACCATGAGAAAGATAAAGGACATTGGAGAGGTACATGCTTCAATGAAGTTGGGAGACAAAACATACGAGCAGAATTTTTTAAACGATTTGGTTTGGATTTCACCTGGAAAAAGTTTAAAAGTCGGCTAGAACATCTAAGAAAACAGTAATGGTCTTTACAAAAGTGTCACAAAGAATGCCACAGGTTTGGGATTTAATAAGTTTGGAGAATTAGATATGAGCACCGACTGGTGGGATCAACTCATTAAGGTAATTTTTACTAGAAAATATACCTTTTAAATTTTCCTACAAACATATTTTCAATCTTAATTAATATCTATAATGTTTCAGACTTGTCCCGAAGCTTCAAGAGTTCGTCAGTATCCATTACGTGATATTCAACTCCTTGATAATCTATATCAAAAAGTTACAATTTCTGTAAGTGAAGGTTGGCAGCACCATGATGGACCTAGTACGTTGGCTCAAGAAATTGAAACTGAAGAAGTAGAAATTGAAGAAATAGCTTCACCTGGAGACAGGCAAAAAACACCACAATCACATGCTTCTAACAAATCGCAAGAGAGGTCTAGCAAATCAAGATCGTCACGGAAAAGACCAAATTTGGATCATTGGGATCGTATCACAAGTACTCTAGAAAATCAAGAGAAATTTTGGTCAGCAGGGAGGAAAGCATATGATTCTTTCAACCGATTTAGTAGTGCTATATGCAATGAAGAGTTGCAAAAAATGTCTACCTTAGACTAAGACGGCGAGTTGTATTGGACATCTCTTGATTATCTAGCTGGAAACGAGAATAGTCGTCAGATTTTCATGACTTTGCCAACAGAACAACAAAAGATAAAATATTTAGAAAGGATAACAGGAAAAAAGAACTAGACCATTATAGTTTCTAGTTATAAATTTTTTTTGTTTAATTTTTTTTGTGTTTCATGGTATTTGTTAGAATTAGGCTTTGCTTTAGATTTTTAATTACGAACTTACGTGATTGATTGACTTTTTTTGCCAATACATTTTTTTTATTCCATATTTACTTTATAGTTAACGTGACTATGGTAATAATTATATTTATTATATGGCTAATGATGAGATCCAAAGTTTTAGCACCTACGATAACTAATCCTTTTTTTTCTTTTTTTTTTAGGAAATAGCAATGGTTTCTAATCAAAATATGGCAGCTGTAGTACGTTTAATGGTTGAGTGTGAACGACAAGATCCATATTGTGATAGAAAATTGATAAGAATGGATCGAGGTCGTGGATTACATCATACTATGCAAATGATTAATGATTCTAATAAAGAATGCTATGAAACATTGCGAATGAATCAAGAAGCTTATATCAAGTTATGCAATACTTTGAAGAATGATTATAATCTTAAAGGATCACATGAATGCACAGTGGAAGAAGCAATGGCAATGTTTTTAGAAATACTTGGTCATGATGAAGTACAAAGACAAATTGTTAAAAATTTCCAACGTAGTCAAGAGACGGTAAACATAAAATTTATGGAAGTATTGGATGCTGTCCTTCTTCTATCAAAGGATATGTTAAAGCCTCAACAAGAAGAGTTTGAACAGATAAGTAATCGGTTATCAACTGATAGAAGATATTATCCTTTCTTTAGTGGTTGCATTGGAGCTCTTGATGGGACACATATGCCGGTACGAGTTAGAAGTGATTAAAAAGAACGATATTGGAATGTGAGAAAATAGTTTCCTTCGATGAATGTTTAAATTTTGTAATTTTGATATGAAGTTCATATACGCGTATGTCGGCACTCCTGGAAGAGTACATGATACAAAAGTTCTCACGTATTGTGCACAAGAAGATACGTTCTTTCCAAAACCTCCTGAAGGAAAGTTTTTTCTTTTTGATTCTGGATATTCAAATAGGAAGGGTTATTTAGCTCCATACCGGAAAACAAGATATCATCTGCATCAGTGGGGTGAAAGGCCACCTAATTGTGCAAGTGAGATGTTTAACAAACGACATTCATCTTTACGTTCAGTGATTGAACGTACCTTTGGTGTGTGGAAGGCAAAGTGGCGAATTCTTAAGAATGAAGCACGATATAATCTTCAAACACAATGCAAGATTTTTATAGCAACCATGGCTCTTCACAATTTTATTCGTGCATCAACTGATACTGATAATGATTTTGAAGAGTACGAAAGGATGGAAGAACATGGATTAAATTTTTCTGATTCAAATGATGAACAAGATGCCGAAAATACACGTTATGAACCTACAGGAGATGCATCTATGTCTAGGATGCGAAACAATATTGCTGAAAGTATATGGGCAACTCGATATAATTAGTTAGTTCAAATAACTTTATTACTCTTAAATTAGTTCATCCAACTTTAAAATGATTCTCTTTCCTTTTTGTCTATTTGAAGTTTGGTTTTCTGTCATCTATTAAAAATGTTATATTCTAAATCATGCTATTTGCGTTTGATCGAGTCGTGAGCCTCGCATGTGCATCTCCTCTCTATCTTAATCTATTGTTGTTTTAGGTTCCATTTTGTTGTTTCGTTCGGTTTGTTGACTGATACATGAGATCTTTTACCAACAAAAATATATATTGAAAAATTTGTAATACATTCCACAGTGATTCACCTCAAAACAAAAACCATCACAAACACTGAAGTTATTGAATTGCAGAGAAGTGTTTAAATATGACACTGTAAGTTACACCTCTGAACAATTCTGAAGAAATCAGTTTTATAGATCTCTGCTCCATTTCCAGGACGAAATAAATGAGGATACAGTATACAAATTCAAAACAACGAAACACAATTGAGCATTATACCTTTGGATAAAGATGAGGGAGAACTCAACACGACATGTCCAGTGTCCTTATGGTTAGAATTCCGTTTAGCTGAACTTGAGCGTAACTTAGATTTACTCCAATTGGCCGTTTCTTTTTCTTCAGGACCAAACTTTTACCACTACTTATTCCTGAAAGTTTAGTGAACAAACTAACATACAAAACTTGTATATTACTGCAGAAAGATTCAAAGGTTCACAACTAATCAAACTAAAATAGAAAGTAAGAAATTTTGATTTTATTAAGAATTTTACTCTAAATTATATGATTTGCGTTCAGAGCAGCTGAGCCTCTCCTCTTTGTCTCGATCATGAGACATCCTTCTGTTCTTACATGTTCTTTACTAACTTTAATGATAAGAAGTCAGTTCCTGTGTCTCCTTATCTCAACTGTTATCTTGTAATATTCTGCAAGAAAGTGTTTTAAAAACTTCAAACTTCTATGTTATGCAGCATCAATGCTATTACAACTCCTGAGCATAACCAAGTAATCGAATCCATTACACATCACCAAGTAAGCTCTGACACAAAACATGGTCACCATAGTAATATAAAATTCAAAGTAAACAACCCACCAAATATTAAACACCAATGTAACCAACAAAGCAAAAATCTAATTTCCTAAAAAGATTCTTGTAGATAACGAAAAGGGTAATTCTAATGATAGTTCAAAGACATAAAAAGCACATACAATTTACATGGTATGTCCTCCACTAATAAAAGTTGGATTGTGCCTTTAAAATATAACTAATTTAGGAAAAGTTCATAGGTTTTGATTAATCACAGCAAGCCTAGAAGTATTATAGTTTACATATCTTAAAGTTAGAAGCTCAAAAGCAAAATTAGCAAAAGAGTACACAAACAAACAAGTTACAAACCATGTAATAAGCATTGAGTACTACCTTAAGCATTCAAAAAGTTGAATATCAAAATCAGGAACGAATCACAGATAACAAATGCAAGGCAAGGTATAAAGCCAGTTATACGATTTTGTTGAAGCATTTAATCAAACAAGTGGTATGTTCTTGAGGGAGAAAATTTTCTCTCTAAGATTGGAAGAGACTATCAGTACCTTTCACGTTCTTGGCTTTTGTGATTATCGAAATTAAAAAAATATCTCTTTTCTCGTTCTTGTTTTCTCTCCCATGATGATCTTTACTATAGCGATCTCACTTACTATCATTATTTTTCTCTCTATCTTTATCTATGCTTCACTGGTATCTTCGATATAATTTTCTCAATACAATGGTAGTGACGTAAACTGAAAAAGCATGGATCGTTCCCTCCTAAATTTATATTATTGAAAACAAGATAAGGTATGCCCAGTTTTGTACTTTTGACCAAATATGCTCAAAGCTCTTCCAATCATAAAACTTAATTTTATATACAAAGCATACAGCCTATTAAATAGTCTGCTTCTGCTTCATACAGGTTATGCTTCGTGCTGCTAATAGCTCTAGGCGTTTCCAATCACAGCCTTAGTTTGTAGATAACCCCTAAGCATAATATGTGAACCAAAATTAGATATCCCAAATATATCTTAGTATTGTCTCATTTATATTTGTGGGTATTAGATAATATCTAGATTTTCTTATTATATATATTTTTATGGGAGAGTTGCAAAATTGATAAGAAAAAAAATGCCAATGATAAACGAGAAGAAGAAAAAAAATAAAAGAAGAAGAGAAGAGGAGAAGAAGAATACTTATCGTATGGAAGTCGGTGGAGGAGACGGTGGCAGGAGAGAGGGGAAGATGGTGGCCGGAAAAAGGAGGAGACAGAGGCTGACGAAACTTGCAAAAAAAATGGAAAATGGTGAGAAGAAGATGATCTAATGGATTGTGAACAAAAAAGATGGAGAATAGAGGCGAGCTTATACCGGAGAAGAGGAGGTTGGCGGCGGCCGCCGAAGATTGAACCGCTGAAGGTGGAAGTCGTCGAAGCCCTAGTGTCACGATGGGAGCATTTAGGTCACGATGGGAGAGAGGGTGGCTGGATTTTGTCTTCTTCAAGTAGAAATTCCATTTTATAGTTAGGTTAAATTTCTAAACCAATTGGTTTAGTTTTGGTTAAGAACAAATCAATTAGCACATAATTTTGGTTTAGTTTTGGTTTAGATCAAATCCTTTAATTAAGATACTAATCTATTGGTTTTGGTGAAATTAACATAATGTTGATATAATTAACATAGTTAGTTTTATAATTAATTTATAAATTTAAGGGTGATTTACTTAAAAAGTTTGTGAAATATAAGTAATTACATAAAAAGTTCATATTATATTAAAATTATTTAACTAGTCTCCATTTTTTTAAATACAATTGTACCCTTTATGTCTTTGAAAAGAAAATGTTATTATGAAAATACCATTAATGAAAACTGCTACATTAGTGGATCCGTCATTGCAAAGTCTATCAAACTTAAAAAAGTGTAGTTGAGTAACTTTAAATGATATGCTAGACTTTGAATACCTTCATGGTAGACTTAGGTATAGGTAACAAACCCTTCATGGTAGACTTAAAAGTATCGATTTGAGGAAGAAATTTCTAAGCCTAGTAGACTGTCAATTGAAGTGTGGTAGACTTTGCTGGCCTTCATGGTAGACTTAGGTATAAGTAACAAACCCTTCATGGTAGACTTAAAAGTATCAATTTGAGGAAGAAATTTCTAAGCATAGTAGACTTTAAGTTGAAGTGTGGTAGACTTTGAAGACCTTCATGGTAGACTTAGGTATAGGTAACAAACCATTCATGGTAGACTTAAAAGTATTGATTTGATGAAGAAATTTCTAAGAATAGTAAACTTTGAGTTGAAGTGTGGTAGACTTTGCTGGCCTTCATGGTAGACTTTGCTGGCCTTCATGGTAAACTTAGGTGTAGGTAACAATTTCTTCATGGTAGACTTAAAAGTATCGATTTGAGGAAGAAATTTCTAAGCATAGTAGACTTTGAGTTGAAGTGTGGTAGACTTTTATGGCCTTCATGGTAGACTTAGGTATAGGTAACAAACCCTTCATGGTAGACTTAAAAGTATCGATTTGAGGAAGAAATTTCTAAGCATAGTAGACTTTGAGTTGAAGTGTGGTAGACTTTTATGGCCTTCATGGTAGACTTAGGTATAGGTAACAAACCCTTCATGGTAGACTTAAAAATATCGATTTGAGGAAAAAATTTCTAAGCATAGTAGACTTTGAGTTGAAGTGTGGTAGACTTTGATGGCCTTCATGGTAGACTTAAGTATAGGTAACAAACCTTTCTAGGTAGACTTAAAAGTATCGATTTGAGGAAGAAATTTCTAAGCCTAGTAGAATTTGAGTTGAAGTGAGGTAGGCTTTGATGACCTTCATGGTAGACTTAGGTATAGGTAACAAACCCTTCTTAGTAGACTTCAAAGTATCGAGTTGAGGAAGAAATTTCTAAGCCTAGTAAACTATCAATTGAAGTGTGGTAGACTTTGATGGCCTTCATGATAGACTTAGGTATAGGTAACAAACCCTTCATGGTAGACTTAAATGTATCGCTTTGAGGAAGAAATTTCTAAGCATAGTAGACTTTGAATTGAAGTGTGGTAGACTTAGAAGACCTTCATGGTAGACTTAGGTATAGGTAATAAACCCACCATAGTAGACTTAAAAGTATCCATTTGAGGAAAAAAACTTGAAGTGTAGTAGACTTTGAGTTGAAGTGTGATAGAATTTGAAGACCTTCATGGTAGACTTAGGTATTGGGAATAAACCCTTCATGGTAGACTTAAAGTACCGATTTGAGGAAGAAATTTCTAAGCATATTAGACTGTTAATTGAAGTGTGGTAAACTTTGATAGCCTTCATGGTAGACTTAGGTATAGGTAACAAACCTTTCATGGTAGACTTAAAAGTATCAATTTGAGGAAGAAATTTCTAAGCATAGTAGACTTTAAGTTGAAGTGTGGTAGACTTTGAAGACCTTCATGGTAGACTTAGGTATAGGTAAAAAACCCAGCATAGTAGACTTAAAAGTATCGATTTGGGGAAAAGTTTTCGAAGCCTAGTAGACATTCATGATAGACTTTGATGACCTTCATGGTAGACTTTGAGGACCTTCAAGGTAGACTTTGGTATAGGGAACAAACCCAGTATGGTAGACTATGTGAGGGAGAAATACCTAAGAATAATAGACTTCCCATTACAATGTGGTAGACTTTGAAGACCTTCATGGTAGACTTAGGTATAGGTAACAAACCTAGTATGGTAAACATGAAAGAATCAAATTGAGAATAAATTCCTAAGCTCGCTAGACTTTTAGTTGAAGTGAGGTTGACGTTGAAGATCTTCATGGTAGACTTGAACGTATCAATTTGAGGATAAATTCTTAACTTTAATAGACTATCAACTGAAGTGAGGTAGATGTTGAAGACTTTCATGGTAGACTTAGTGAAAGTCAACAAACCTATCATAGTGGACATAAATATATCGATTTAATGAAATTTCTAAGCATAGTAGACTACTAGTTTAAGTGTGACAGACGTTGAAAACCTTCATGATAAAACTTAGGAAAAGTTAGCAAACCGAGCATGGTGGACATGGAAGTATCGGTTTGAGATAAATTTCTAAGCTTGATAGACTATCAGTTAAAATCTACCAAACAACCATTAAAGTCTACCAAACAACCATTAAAGTCTATCAAAAAACCATTTCTCATCTCATGAGAAACTTGAAACAACAAAATTTGTGTTTAAACAAAAAAATTATAATTTAAAAGTTTTTTTTTAAAATTTTTAATAGCAAAAAAGTAAGGGTAAACCGGACTTTTCCCTTTTCCACTTCAAAAATCAAACTTTGCACACACTCTTTAAGTAATTACCATCTCTTTAAGTAATTAATCCTAAATTTAATATGTAAATTATGATTAAACCGAAAACCTATTTGATATATAGTTCGGTTAAGGAGGAGACTTCAATTGATGTCTGTTTTCACAGTAGACTTCATCTGAAGTCTTATTTCAAAATAGATTTCACGTGAAGTCTGTATTGAAAGTAGACTTTTCTTGAAGTCTGCTTAATACCCTAAACCCTATAAATTAAATAAATTCAATCTAAAATTGGTTTTAGTGTAATTAACAAAAAATTGATGTACTAAACATGGCTAATTTCGTTATTAATGTAAAACTTTTATAAATTTATAATTTTATTAAGTAAATTCTGATTAAACCGGAAACCTATTTGACATATAATTCGGTTAAGGAGGAGATTTCAAGAGAAGTTTACTTTGGTAAACATGCCTTTTTATTATTAAGTTAAACTTTTCTAAACCAATTGGTTTACTTTTGGTTAAAATCAAAACAAATTGCCACATAATTTGGTTTAGTTTTAGTTCATATTAAATTAAGATACTAATCAACTGGTTTTAGTGAAATTAACATAAAATTGATGTACTAAACATGGCTAATTTCGTTATTAATGTAAATTTTTTTAAAATTTATAAATTTATTAAGTAAAATTATGATTAAACCGAAAACTATTTGTTATATAAATTGGTTAAAGAGGAGACTTCAAGGGAAGTCTGCTTTTACAGTAGACTTCTCCTGAAGTCTGCTCTGAAGACTTCATGTGAAGTCTGCTCTATAACCTAAACCCTAAAACACAAATCGAATACACTCTAATTAATACGCTAAGATCAAATTAAAAACTCATATCAAAGATTAAACATTATTAATATACTCAAACTTTGACCATTTTTGTTAATTTTTACATTTTAAAAATCTCAAATCAAAAATCCATATGTCCAAACTCTAAACCCTAAACTCATACTTTGTTTGTGAACTATTTTTTTTATACTTCATAATTGCTTATATTAAGCTTATGTAACCAAAGTTTATTCATATAATACTTATTTTAAATTTAAAATTTTTATTAAAAAATTAAGTAAAGAGGAGACTTCACATGAAGTCTACTTGTTTGCTTTTAAAGTAGACTTCACGTGAAGTCTGTAATTAAAGTAGACTTCACGTGAAGTCTGTAATTAAAGTAGACTTCACGTGAAATCTGTAATTAAAGTAGACTTCACGTGAAGTCTGTAATTAAAGTAGACTTCACGTGAAGTTTGCAATTTACCCAGAAGAGTATATATGTAATTGCGTCTCCAATTCTTTTGTTTAGTTATGGAGGGTAAAATAATAATTTCCTTACCTTTATGAATTAGTTTTGCATTTGACTACAAAAAATGTTGAGTTTTTGTATTTAAAATCAAATTTTGAATCAATTTTGTAATAAGCCCTATTTTTATATATTTTAATCACAATTTTCTTGTACATTTTTAAGTGTAAAGTTGATTAATGTTGAAGGTCTCATTAAAAAGAACAATTATAATGGACTGTCATAAAGTATGAATAAACGTTATAAATCTTAGAGAAATTGTATAACATATTGTGTTTACCTCATCTATTTAATGAAAGCTTGCTTTATGTTTTAAAAGGTTTTCCGTAAAATGAAACTTAGTGCATAATTTAAAAATGAAATGAAAGTAGTTATGTAAAATTCATGGATCAAACCAAATTAAATTTAAGAAAAAGAGATGAAGCCGTGGAGTTTTGCACAAATCATAGACTTACAAAAAATTTGGTCCGAGCTCTTTAGAGCATTTCTAATGGGAGTATCATAAATAGTATCATACTATTAAATGATATATATTTATTTTTTTGTCAACAACACTATTAAAATAATATAAACTAATAAAATGTTATTAAAATTGGTGTGCTATCCAACCATATTTGAGATACTCTCTTATGAGTGTCTCTATGGTATCATAATTTCAAATTGGACACATATCACTATTTGATTAATTGAATTTGTTTTTAAAATTATTATAGTTTAAAGGAATTCTTTCTAAAATGACCCATTGACAAATAACTCATAATTTTATCTCTCCTAAAACTACTCCAAATTACTCTTCATTTTTCACATAATTTCGAAAATGTCATTAGTTTTGGTTTTTTTTTTTCTTCTAAATTTCAGCAAATCATAAAATTACTAAAATATTTATCAAACTTACAATATTTACAAAAATGTCATCTTCTTCAATTCCACCAACCACCATTAACGAAAAAAAAGCTCTAAATGCCCATGAATCTTCTATACTCGAGCTTACCAACCACCATTCACAATCTTTAACCATATTTTCTTCCATTCTCTCTTCATTTCTATCCACAAATCTCTCTAAATTTCATTTTAAGATTTTAAAATTCTCAAAGCTTCCATTTTTAGTGCAATTAGCAACTAAAAGTAAAGATTAACGGTTTAGTCTGACATTCTGGGCATCTAACTAAGGTAAATATAATCCTTAACTCAAATCAAACTATTTTCTGCATATTTCTGAAAGTTGCATAGAGTAGACTTCAGATGAAGTCTGTGCTCCATGTAGACTTCACCTGAAGTCTACAAGTCAACACATAAGTTAGTTTTGCATTTGACTATTTTCTAGATTCAGAGAGTAGACTTCACGTGAAGTCTTCACATTCTTGTTTGGAAACAAAAAAATATAAACGAAGACTTCACGTGAAGTCTGTTAAAAACTGAGTTAGTCTTGCAATTGAATAAAATTTTGACTTTTACTTAGACTTCACATGAAGTCTCCGAAAATCACGCAGACTTCATTTAAAGTCTTCGTTTTTTAGAGGGGTTATTTTTGAAGTTGACCAACATTAAGATTATTTGACCAAAAAAGTCTGGAAATTTGTGTGAAAGCGTAGACTTCACCTGAAGTCTTCTAAAATTCCAAGACTTCATGTGAAGTCTACATTTGATAATAAGAAATAGACCCCACGTATGATTTCTGTGCAATTAATAAATTTTTTATTATTATAAAATACGGTAAACTTCATGAGAAGTTTACTATATTTTTGTTAAAGACTTCAGTTGAAGTTTGCTTTGTCGGAGACTTCACCTGGAGGCTTCTATTATTAAATTCAAGCTTAGTCAATTGCAAAATTAACCTCTATCTTATAGAGTAAACTTAACCTGAAGTCTACTATATTTTGTGAAGACTACTATTTTGGAACGAAATTAAAGAAACTTCACGTGAAGTCTACGAATAAAAATTTGTATTTTGGGTAATTACAAATATAACCTTTCAAATTGTAAATAGCATGTGAAGTCTAGTCCAAAATTTTGCTAATTCTAGAGTTTTGCTAAATCACGTCATTTTATATGTTATTATCATAAATTGTGAAAAAAAACACTTCAATAAATTATTCTCTGTTGTCTTTAGTTCAACATTAAATTTAAAGAAGACTATTTAACATTAAAATTATTTTGTACAACATAAATCAACAAATGAAATTTACAATAGACTATGTGCTTAATTAACCACTTAGATATAATAACAAAAACTATACTTAATTCGCAAATCACATGATAATCTTTAAGAAAACAAAAATAATAAGTATGGGCCAACATCATCATCATCGTCATCATCGTCTCTTGTCATTTAGGAAAGCTTTCTCTGGCTTGTCCATCTAAGTATGAGATTCTGCAAACATATATAAAATAAAACAAGTACTATAATGAAATCAATAAAACCAAATCTTAAAATAAGTCTGGAAAGAAGTCTTCTTGAGAAGTTTTCTTAAGAAGTCTTTTTAAGAAGTCTGTTTTAAAAGTTTGTTTAAGAAGTCTTCTTAAGAAGTCTATTTAGAAGAACCGACGAAAATACTTAATAAAAATGTAATCTTTAACGACTAAAGATAAAATATTGATTCTTACACAATATTTTTAATAAAAATGTAAACTTTGATAAAAAAATGACAAAAAATCAAGACTTTCACATAATATTCATTAGAAATGTAAATCATATACAAGGAAATATTTTATAGAAAAAATACAAATCATTTTATAGAAAAAGGCCAAGATACTAAGTTTTCCTTAAAACAATCTCAACCAAGTATGATTTAACAAATCATATAAAAAAGATTCTATCTTTAAGTAGAAAAGAGTAAAAAAATTAGAACTTTCCACAAGATCTCATTTCAAAAACAAATTTTTACTAGAAAAAAAAAATCAAACTTACACACAACTATCAGTTTTTAAAAATTTCACAAGAAATTTTTTTTAAAAAAAAGATCTTTCACATTAAAAATTTTTTAAAAAGAGATATATTTCACAAGAAAAATTCAAAAAAAAAAGATATTTCACATCAAATTCATTAAAAATGAATCTTTAACTAAAAAAGATAAAAAATCAATTTTTTTCACAAGATCTCATTTCAAAAATAAATCTTTAACTAGAAAGCTCAAGAAAAAAATCAAACTTTCACACAACTTTCTTTAAAAATATAATCTTTCACAAGAAAGTTAAAAAAAATTAAATCTTTCACATAAGATTCATTAAAAATGCAATTTCTAACTTAAAAAAAAAAAATTTCACATAAGATTCATTAAAAATTCAATTTCACAAGATCTCCTTTTTTTTTGGTCAAACAAACTGCTTTTGTTAAATTAAACATTGGAAGTTATAGAAGCAACCAAATTAAACAGCTCAGAATATATAAGAGCATCATACATCCTAGAATATAAAATGAAAATATCCATGTGGAGATACTCAAAACGCAATGGAGAACTTGGATAGATGGTGGAAATTCATTCACGAATCTTGAAAGATACTTTTGAATTATTCTTGATTCTATCGCCATTAAAGACGGTTGAATGTAAAGGAGAGCTCGTTGAAGATCCGAACTTTGATAACACTTACCATAAAGGTAATAGTGGGTTTCATTTCTCTCTTCAAAAGAAGAGGATCCAAACTTAAACCAAAAATAATAATATAAATTCTGTCCACTGACCAAAAAATTGGTCCCGTCCTTATAGGCCCAATTAATTAGAAAAAGACAAGAAAGTATAAAATATTTTGGATTAAGAAAGGCTTACGAAAAAGGCCCACTAACCAGTTTAATCCAACTGAGCCCAACTTTGCTTGGTGGAGAGTTTGCTCTAGGAAGAAAGATCTCAGCGGCGGCTGTCCGCAAAAGTCTTTCTCCGGCTGATTCAAAGTTCTGGTAGCACGTAGAGGCAGAGCTAAAACGTCGCATTATAGATCGATTAACTGGGGTGGAGAAGATTCTTATGTTTCGAGTAGTGGGAGAGAACTTTTCACTGAAACAATCACGAATCTTTGTACACAGAGGGGGAAGATATGGAGTTATAGATCTAGCCATACTGTAAGGAGAGGCTCGGTCTTCACGGAAAGATGGATGTCGATCTCAGCAGTTTAAATATGCCAGAAAAATTTGGTTCTTCAAAGACACAGCAGACGACGGAGACGAGGGAGACAAAGAAAACAGAGGAATAAAACATGACCCACACTCTGACGAAGACCCACGATGATGAAGATGCTGAAGATTTTTTTTGTCCTCTAAAGAAAGAGCTCCAACCTTCAACAGATCTGGCCATGGATTCCGGTGGAGGAGGAGAACAGAATAAAAAAAAAANTCTGGCCATGGATTCCGGGGGAGGGGGAGAAAAAAAAAAAAAAAAAAAAAAAAAAAGAGACAAAGAACAAAAACAAGCTTTAAACGGAGCCCCACGCCGGCGAGATCCGGTGGAACCGGTGTCGCCGGCATCAGAAAGAGAGGTTACGGCGGTGTCTTCAATTGCACAAGAGAGAGAGAGTTTTTCCAGAGCTTTAATAACAATGTTATTTCACAATATCTCCTCTTAAAGTCGGATCTTTAACTAAAACACAAAATAAATCAATATTTTAACAAGTAGAAAAAAACTCAACATATTCCAAAACAAATCTACCTTTTTCAAAGATATGATGGATGTTGGCCATAGACAAAAGGCTCTGATGGCTGGATGCTTCCCATAGAACATGCAAAAAAAGAAGGCAAAAATTATGAGAAAATAGTGAAATAATCTTAGATCGTGAAGGAGGAGAGAAGAGTTCAGATTTCTTACACTTTTATAAACATATAATAATAAATACTATTTTCACGTTAAGTCTGTAAAATCTACTCTAACCCCTAAACCCTATACCCTAAATTCTAAATCGTAAATTCTAAAGCGCAAACAGAATATTTTCTCCATAATACTCAAATTATAAAGCTGCAATTTCAGAAGCTAATTTAAACCTTAAGAAGGTTTATGTTGAGGAGCAGGCCTATTGGAAACAAAAAGGTCGAAACAAATGGTTTGAGGAAGGTGATGAAAATACTAAATTTTTTCATGCTCAAACGCGACAGCGAAGGACACTAAATATAATAATTGGTCTTATGAGCAAAAATGGAAATTGGGTCATAAAGGAGGAGGATATTTTAAACACTAAACTTTAAACCCTAAATCCTCGTGAGTTATTTTTGGAGATAAATTCAATTAGGGTATATTTTTACATTCAAAATTAAATTTTGAGTCAATATTATCATTTTCCCTAGTTTAAAATGTTATATAAATAGTTTATATATTCTAATTTTGAAATTTTGATTTATTTAGAGACTATAAGATTTAATTAGCTATCTATCAAGTTCCATTATGCACAACTTTATATATATTTATTATAATATTTTTTATTTAGTGAGAATATCAAATGAAAATATAGTTTTATTATTATTTATTTTTAAATTAATATTAGTTCTTTTAAAAAATAATAGTAAATATTTTTAAAAATTACATGATTTGAAATATTAAATTATATTTACATAATTATTTAAAATTATGTATGATATTTTATATTATTAATAGTTTCTATATCATTTATAATGTTTTATATTATTAAACTTATATTAAATTTTTATATTATATATATATTATTGAAATATATGTAATTTAAAATTAATATTAAAAGATTTCAAAATTATTATAAAGTATTAATATAATGTTAGTAAGATACTTATATGAGTATCTCACCAATGGGGATGAATATTAAGAGTGATACTCATGTGAGTATTTTGGGATAAAATATAAAAAAAATATCAATACTATAATGCTAAGAGACTTAATTGAATATCACCAGTTAATGATGTTCTTAGAAAGCGTATTTTTAAAAGTTATGCTAGCTTTGCTTTAGTTGGTGTTCTCTCCAAGAAATTTCAAAATAATTCCCGATATGAGATATTATTATATTTTTTATTTTTGTTAACTGAATTTGAGTGGTAAATTTTATTTAAAAAAACAAAAAGTTTTACATATAAATTTAAATATAATGTGAAGAAGAAAAAAGTAGTGAACATGATTAACAATAAAAATGAGTAAGTGGACATGTGTGGTTCCATCAACTTTTGTTGTACAAGAATCTACCAATTTCGATGAATTGCTTGACTAATCCTAACAATTAAGACCTTTTTTCTACCAGTTATGATTAAAACCGGTAAAATTTGAAGGTCTTGCAAAATAGTTTTATATGGTATATATTGCATCTTAAGTAAAATGTATGTTTGGTATTTCGCATCAAACATTTAATTTCTTAATGGGGAATGGGGGGGATAGGATATATGATTAGAGTACTTGTCAAACTAACGCTAGGATCAGAACTTGCCCTTTCAAGCCAAACGTGGACAAAATAATTAGATATATATCTTATTTAATGCAGGTCAACGGTAGATACTACAAGCATTGTAATAATTTATAATAATGGATCTAGTGACATTTGGACATCAAGCTGGTGCCAAACATATATTATCTATACAATGTGTAAATGCATTTGCTAAGCTCAACCTTCCATAAAAGGCATTTTTATATTCGACAACAAAACTAATGAATGTGTTATTTTCAATAATAATTATACTTTGTCCAAGTCTTTCTGTTATTTTTTTTTCTTGCGTGAATTTGGGAAGAATCTGATCGAAGAAATTGAGTGAGATTATGGGTCATTGCTTCTCGTTGCCGTCTTCATCATCGGAGATTCACGAAGAGAATGAACATGGTGATGGAAATGCTGTGGTATGTTATGGAGAAGAGTTCGGTTTAGATCATGACCTTCCTGTTCACCGCCTCGGTTCGGTTAGCTCTATACAAGGATCCAAAGTGCTTAACCAAGATAATGCTGTTCTTTACCTGGTAGGTCATCTGGTTTTACTATTTTCTTTACCTTTTATAGATCATAATGATCTTATATGACCAACACCATTTTAGGGTAGGTGGTGAACCAATTTGTCGTTTCCTTGATTTAGAAAGGACAATCATAAAGATAATTGTCTTTTAATCTATTTATCATTTTTTAAAAGGATAATAATAATTTTTTTCATTGTAAAATCATATTGCTTGGATGCATATTCGTTTCGGTTTATGGTTTGTAACACCTTCTGAGTAATCGAACGGTTCCATCTCGTAACCCGTTAACAAGATGTAAATGTCAATTTCTTGTTTAGGTTTATTTTATAATTATTTTAATAGTTATTACCGAATTATTATAAATCTGTGGTAGAATTAATATGTTTGTGGTTAGAAATTTTAAAATCGTATTTGTTGAAGCTGCTAAAGTTTATTCATTTATTTACATGAAAAATATTATATGTAAACGGAAACACGAAAAAGAAAAACAAATACAATTGAAGAGTAGACCTCACACTTTATTAACTTGAAATCCGTAAAACTTATTATGTAGAGAAATTTATTTATAAGTAACTAAAGTGGTAGAAAATGATTTAATGGCGTAGGGGTATGGAACAAGGGATGCAGTGCTATGTGGAGTTTTTGATGGACATGGCAAAAATGGACACATGGTGAGCAAGATGGTAAGAAATAGATTGCCATCGCTTCTGTTAACACTAAAGAAAGAACTAAATCAAGAATCTCAAGTTTGTGAAGAAGAAGCTCAAAAGTGGAAAAAAGCTTGTTTTAATGCCTTCAAACTCATTGATAGAGAGCTCCTTCTCCAAGTATTTGATTGCTCTTTTAGTGGTTCCACTGCTGTTGTTGCCATTACTCAGGTACATTATTTCTCTGTTTTTCTCTATTGGCTTAGAATGTTGACACTCCGACTCTGTTCTTTTGTTCTGATTGTTTCTACTCACCTCCCGAATCTACAAATGGTTATTTTTTCCCTCTATTTTAAAGTCTAAGCGTCTGATGTCGTCTGAACAAAGCAGTTGAAATAAATGGTTGCAATGAAAATCGTTTGAAAATGAACGGTTATAAATAACAGTTGCTAAAAGAGGTTTGTAACGAAGATTATTAATATATGGTACTCCAACAACTAAATTGTTTAATTTGATAAAAATCAGTAAACTTCTCTAATATAAATAATAGTTATTTCCAAACACCAATCCGTTTGGTTACAATCATAAATCCAAAATTGTTTCCAAATAACTGTTTCAACCACTGATTTCAAACAAAATAATTATTGATAAGCAAAATAAGCATATTATTTGCAAACGATCTTTTCAATCAGAGCTTAAAAGTTTTACTAGCTAAACTTCACTTTGATTATTTTAGGGGAATGATCTCGTGATAGCGAACCTCGGTGATTCCAGGGCAGTGTTGGGGACTATGACTGAAGGTGGTAAGATCAGTGCTGTTCAGTTAACATCAGACCTAACACCTCAAGTCCCTAGTATGCATGCTTTTCCACTCTCTTCTTCGCTAAGAAAGGATTTGAGGGTTGATGATACTTATTTCTAAGTTTTTTAACGTACACAGGTGAAGCAGAGAGGATTAGAATGTGCAAAGGTCGTGTTTACGCAATGAAAGAAGAACCGTGCAGTCCAAGGGTGTGGTTACCCAACCACGACATACCAGGATTAGCCATGTCAAGAGCTTTCGGAGATTTCAGGCTCAAAGACCACGGTGTTATTGCGGTTCCAGAGGTTTATCATCACCAAATAAATTCTAAGGACCAGTTCCTTGTACTCGCTACTGACGGGGTAAATAATGCACATGTGCTTCAAATTTTCAATTTTTCTTTTCCTGTTCCATAAGTTTTATGAAAATCCTAATTGGTATTTAATATTGTCATTTCAGGTTTGGGACATGCTTAGCAATGATGAAGTAGTATCTCTAGTATGGAGTTCCCGAAGAAAACAAGCTACGGCCGCCAAATTGGTGGCGGAGGCAGCTGAAACTACTTGGAAGAAGAAGCTTAGTTCTAAGAAGATTGATGATATTACCGTAATATGTCTTTTCTTACAGAACAAGGAAGAGACACATCGTACAATGTATACTTGAATCTTAACATACTACACTATTTATGTATGATTGTCTAGTTAGAATAGTTGTCATCACACATACTGCCAAACCAAACGCAAATCTTAGAAAAGTAGAGTGATATGAAAACCCTGATGCGAATTAATTGTTAACTTTTATTATTTAATATATTTTCAAGCTTAAATCTTTTTAATTTACCTCTTTTTGCTATAATAATCATTGTCCAAAAATATGGAGATCATCAAGTTATATGCTTGTTCTTCATATTTTTGTCCAAACTATACCTTTAAGTTATAAATTGTCCAAAATATACCTTTATAAAACTTTGTCGAAATGTACCTTTACGAAAACATAATGTACAGTTATGTCCACATAAGATGATATATGTCAATAATTTACTATATATGTATATATAGGACGATTTCTGTACATAATCCACTATATATGTCCACACGGGACGATTTATGTCCATAATTCACTATATATATATCCAGCGTAAACAAATTACTATCCACGGGAAACAGATTTGTAAATTATGTCTCTGTAAAGATATATTTTTGACAAAATTTTTAAAAAGTATATTTTGGACAATTTATAACTTAAAAAATACATTTCAGACCATTTTCTCTATATAATATCACCATGCAAATTAACTAGTATTAGGTTAACCGGATAGAGTGACCTGTAACCTTTTCTAAACAATGGATATGGTATGGCTAGGTTTAATTTTATTGGATATGTATCCCAATACTTCTTGACATAATATAGAAAGAATTGGCCAAATGGCATAGTTAAAGAATAACAATTTGACGTAAATATTTACAATTTTAACCCTTTAATAATTATGTTCAAAATTGAAAATAAAGAATAGAAAAACTTTGGTGGATGAAATAAACTTGCGCAAATATACGTACTACAGAACCGCTAAGTTTAGCCGTGGGTATTCGAGTATTTGAATCGGTTCCGGGTACTATCCGATCGGGTCCGGATATTTCGGGTATGAGATTTTGGTACCCGTTTTGGAACTGAGCACAATTCGGTTCGAGTCGGTTCGGGTCCTTTCGGGTTCGGGTCGGTTCGGGTCCATAATTTTCATTCTCATTTAAGAAGTTCACTACAAGAAAACACGCATTTAGCGACTGAATATTGTGACTGAACAATTCAGTCGCTAAATTTGAGACTGATTTGAGACTGATTTGCGACTAAAAAAAATCAGTTTGAAATCAGTCGCTAATTCGTGACTAAAAACATTAGTCGCAAATCAGTCGCTAATTAGCGACTGATTTGCGACTGATTAGGGACGGTCCGATCAGTCGCTAATTAGTCGCTAAAATCAGTCGCAAAACAGTCACTCTGTGTTAGGTAGACACATTTTTGGTGTTTCTTACCTAAAAGTAACCGTAAATGTAGGG
>OVAX01001863.1:0-37461 GCA_900406405.1 Lepidium africanum | reverse complement strand
TTCAATAAACATTTGTATGTAATCGATTAAACCGCAGAGTCAATCGAAGCTTAGAATCGATACGAACTTATGCTTACCCGTAGCTTGACGGAGCAGAGTTGCTGAGAACAACTTCTTGGTGTCGATGACGTTGAGTTTTTCGAAATCTTGAGTGGTTCAGCGGTTGGGTTTTGGTGACGTGTGATAAGTTGATCTTTTAACTCATTTGGTTGTTCCAAACTTGGCTTTTTGGTTCTTTAATTTAGCTGAGTTGTTAAAACACAAATTCATTTTACGGGAGTTTTGTCATTTATATCGGCCTAGCAACAATTAATTTTGTTGAGTGGCTTACTTTTATTTTTGTTATATTTGTGTGTAATTTTTATGGGTATATATAGGTACAAAAAAGTCATTTGACTAATCGTTGTATATTTTCCATTAATTGTATTTTAAATTGTACATATATTAATATTTTTTTAATTAATAATTTAACAATTTTTTATAAAAAATAAAGGTTTATTTTTAATCTAAAAATATGACGTTTCCTTCTATTTTTTAAAATGACATACGTTTTTAGAACCATACTTGCTTTGCATTAATATTCACTTTTGTGTATAAACATTTTTCTACAAAAATATCTTTTAAAAGTCAATAACATGAATTAATTTTTAACATATGTATTTGTAGTAAAAAAATACATATGTTAAAAATTAATACACTAATTTCGAATATTGGATGTTGGTTTTTAAATGCAAAAAACATATCTTAGTAATTGAATAGTTCTTAAAAAAAAAAATCAATAAACTGGTTATTTTATGATTAAATAATCAATATTTATAAACCATGCCGATTTTTGTTCTTATGTTAATGTCAACTNCCATGCCGATTTTTGTTCTTATGTTAATGTCAACTCTTTTTCAAAGGAATGTCTTAAACAAAAATAAAAGTATATAGGTTTCTAGACATCTAGAACATGTTCTGATATTGGTTTTTATAAGACAATTAAGAGTATATAGGTATAAAAACATATGTTTATGTGTGTCTATTATTTGTTTTTTTTATTTAATATTCCAACGTGGAGAATTAGAATATGTATTTGTCTAAATTTCTTTAAACTATGTAAATGTTTTTTTTTCTCAACCACATGTAAAACAAATGTATCTTCTATAAACGTTACTAATTATTTGCCTAAATTAATAACTCTATCAACCGAGTTCAAATTAATAATAGGCATTAAAAATACGCTACCAAATATTAAATACTTCACAACATAATCTGTATATTAAATGATTTATTATATAATAAAACGAAGATGAGACAAAACAATAAATATATATATATATATATATGCAAACTCAAAATAGTAAACAATATAAAAATGATAGATTATATAATATCACAAAAACCCAGATATGCTCGCGCTACCAGCGCGGATAGCATCCTGGTCTACCGTTATTTTGAACATCCATTAGACCATAACTATATTGAGTCTATTATCGATTTTAAACCATTGGTTATTTGTATTTTTTATTCTATATATATCAATCACCAATTTTTTTAAAAATTATATCATAGCAAAAAAATAATTAAAACCATTATAAATATACCATGAATATTATGTCGATCTTAAGTTTTCCATCAAAAATTTAATTTGTTGTGACGAAAATATGATTGTCTTAGACCTCATACAAAATAATCGAAATTATATAGTCGTTAGTGCTGTTTCTCTAGAAGACATTAGTTGAAAATTTGGTTTAGATACTTCTTCCGTTGCTTTCGATAGCAATAATTAACAAGCAAAACCATAAGAAATCTTATACTGAATGAGAACATTGGAAATTCATATATAAGTAGGTTTAAGTAAAAAAGAAAAACAAAAAAAGAGAAGAGATGGGTACGTACATGACAGGTTTTGTAAGTTTATGAGTTGGAGTCTTTCAAGTATATATGCATGAAGATTTGTAAGCTTATGCTATAAATATATGTATGGATATATCTTTATCCTTTTGTTTTGTAATTCTTGTTCAATACACATTTGTCTCGAAATGAAACTAAGATATTGATATTCATCATCCACATGTTGCGTCTGCTTTTAGTTGCCAATCTCTATTCCGACCAAATGTTGTTCACATTGTTATTATCAACCTTTTTCCAATAATACCTTAAAATAAAAAGGTTTTTTTTTTTTGTCAATGATTAGCTCTAATCAACAAAATATAATTCATAATTTAAACTATGAACTTTATTTTCACCGAGAGTTAAGTGGCTCAGTGATTAAAGGGTTGGATCTCATGCACCCAGTAGGAGTTTCGATCTCCTCACCCCTTTGAAGTTCAATATAATTTAAATGTCATCTGATCTGATAAAAAAAAAACTATGAACCCCTATTGTACCGGATTATGCATTCATTTAGAGTCGAATTCTGATAAAACTAACTGCAGAAGTGATCATTAACCCTTTGGTTAGACTTATTTCACCAAATAAAATAAATGGTTTAAAAAAAACGTTTTGATAGGACTAATTGACTATTTACACGTAATATTATTTCAATAAAAAGTAATGATTTAATGTAAGTGTGCAAAATTTGGTACAATATTTAACAAAATATCAATAATAGTAAAATTATTCAAAACAAAATTATCACGAAAACCATACATTAATTTTCCCCACTTATAGGTCGATGTGTATGGGCCTAAGTTCGGTCCATTACGAATAATTTGGATCCATATTAAATTCAAATTCTAAATTTCGTTAATGGGCCTTATTTCAGCCTATCTAAAAATCGTATAACCGAACCTGCCCCACCGGTTAATGATGAAGTATAAACATTTCTTTTAAAGTCAGTCTCCTCCTAATCATATGTATTTATGTATTGGTCGTATAGTTAATAATTGCATCCCCACTGAAAACGGGTCTAAAAATAATTTACAGATGTTTAGGATCAATGTGTTAATACTAAAATAATAAAGGGGTAATTGATAAATAAGTAAAAATTAGCTCTAGTGAAAATAGTAGCCGTCCGATGAAGTTATGAGGTACACGTGTAATACGATTAATCAAAAGCTCTGTATAAAATAGTAGAAGCCAAAAAAAAAAAACAGAAAAAGGAAAAGAGAAAAGGCAACAGTCGGCGTAATCCGCCGACCAATCATGACGTCGTTTTCTTTCTTCGCCAACCAATTATAATTATTCTTTTTAATTTAACCTTTTCGTCTTCCTTTGATAAGATCTTAGATCTTTGATCTCTTCTTCGTATCGTCGCGAACTCGCGATTTCTTTCATTTCTCTTCTCTTTTGTTTTATCTTTGATTTGTTTTTTAGTTCTGGTTCTTCCGTTTGGTTGTTTTTTTAATCTGATCGGAAGATTCCTGGATTTTAGTTTCTAGGTTTATAGATTTTTACGGATTTTCTCAGCTGAGAAAGTGATTTTGGGTATTGTACTGTAAGCAATGAAGAGTTCTTCGTTGGAGCAATCAGGTGGAGGTGGTGGTGAAAGAAACGATAACAATGATAAGGATAAGAAGAAGGGAAGGCGTAAAAGTAATCGGCGACCTAAGCATAGCTCAGGTAAATTGATTTTGGTATTTCTTTAGGGGTTTTGTTTGCGAATTGATTTCGTAATGTACAGTTTTAGTTTCTTCTTCGTTTGATTTTAGGGTTTTAGGGTTTGGTGTTTATCTTGTTACATCATAGACTGGTTATTGTAGTTCGTGAACTAAGATATTCTGAGGTGTTTTGTGGTTGGACATTTGTTTGAATTGATGGAAAAATGTTGGTTTGTTTTTGTGTCACAATGTAATTGAGAATTTAAGATTGCTTTATTGGATGAATGTTACTTGCATTTACCTTACAACCTTAATGTCTTGGAACAGTGCCTATAGAAGACACCCATGTGGAGTCGTTAGATGGTAAAAATAGGAGTAGAGCAAAAGATTGTAGTTCTTCATTGAAGCTGCAAGGAGAAGGATTGAACGTGGATAATTCTAATGAACTTGAAGCGGTGAGGGCGTCTAATGTTGCTTTCAATTCAATGCCGCCTATGCGTAGCTCTGAAAGTCCGTTGGTTCCATCTCATGAAGTAAGTAAACAATTGTTATCAAAGTCTTGCCCCGATCCTAGGGCTTGTGAGCAGTCTCATAGGATGGATGGTGACTTGTTCCAGCAAATTGAAGGTTCCTCGCAGCGAAAGATTTTCTCTTCTCATTGGTCTCCTGATGCTGTGAGCGAAGCTTTAGAGGTTTGTTTAAGACCTTTCTCTTTATATTTATCTAATGTTTTCTTCAGGGGTAAAACATGTAAGTTATATCTTCTATAACTCATAGCTATCTTTACTTCTATGCATTGTCTCAGAAGGGTGAAGCTTTTAAGGCACTATTTCGGGTGAATGCTCATAACCGCAGTGAGGCTTACTGTAAGATCGATGGAATCCCTACAGATATTCTAATCAATGGCAATGTTGGCCAAAATAGAGCAGTAAGTTAGATTTATTTATTTATTTTTTTTTTAGTCAAGCTGCCTGATTTGTGATTGTTTGTTTTTGCAATCCATCTAAGATTCCATCTCCGTGTTGGAGAGATTCTAAAATTTTAATTAATTGGTTGGATTTTCAAATTCATATTTTGTTTTCTTTTACTTTTTATGTAGGTTGAAGGAGATACTGTTATTATTAAATTGGATCCGCTCTCACTGTGGCCCAGGATGAAAGGATTCGTTGCTGAACGTGTTGCTAATCCTGAAGAAACGAGCAGTCCCCCAAAAAAGGATGAAAAAAATGCAGAGAACGAAAATGCTCTACAGAAAGATGCTGTTGATGTGGTGGAATGTTTTGAAGATGGGTTCTTGACAAACAAATCTTCAGTAATAGGAGATATTATTATTGAACAGAGTTCTCCAGCGCTACTGGATACATGTCTGGGCTTTTCTAGTGAGAAGAAAGGACATAGCAGTGCAATTGAGAAGCTATGTGCCATCCTTAGTAACTTCCCTAACAAGCGACCAACTGGACAAGTAGTTGCTGTTGTTGAAAAAGCACTTGTAAGGGATTCCATCGTTGGCTTACTTGATGTCAAGGGATGGATTCATTATAAGGAAGGTGATGCAAAAAGGTGCAAGTCTCCTATATCTCTTTCTGATGATGAATACATCCAGATGATGCCTGCAGACCCTAGGTTTCCTAAATTGATTGTTCCATTCCATGTCTTACCGGAAAGCATTAGAGCAAGACTTGAGAAATTTGATCCAACTCTCGAGGCAGAGCTAGTGGCTGCCCAAATTGTGGATTGGGGCGAAGGAAGTCCATTTCCCCTAGCCCAACTTACGCATCTCTTTGGACGAGGCAGTGAATTGGAGCCTCAAATCAACGCCATATTGTATCAGAACTCGGTTTGCGAGTCTGAGTTTCCTTCTGGCTTGCTTGCTAGCCTTCCACGTGTTCCTTGGGAAGTACCACAAGAAGAGGTTCAACGTAGAAAAGATCTGAGAGACGTGTGTGTATTAACCATTGACCCCTCAATGGCTACGGACCTAGATGATGCCTTATCAGTGCAAAGTTTACCCGGCGGTTTTTTTAGAGTCGGTGTTCACATTGCTGATGTCTCCTACTTTGTTTTACCAGAGACTGCTCTAGACACAGAAGCTCAGTTTAGGTCAACAAGTGTTTACATGCCGCAGAGAAAAATACCAATGCTGCCTCCATTACTATCAGAGAACGTAGGTTCACTAAATCCAGGAGCTGATAGGCTTGCTTTTTCTATCTTATGGGATTTAAACAGGGAAGGAGATGTGATAAATCGCTGGATTGGTCGTACTGTTATACGGTCGTGCTGCAAGCTTTCATATGACCATGCTGAAGACATCATCAATGGCAAATGTGATGTTGCAGAAAATGGTTGGCCTGTGTTGCATGGATCTTTTGAATGGAGTGATGTATTTCGATCTGTCAAACAGCTTAGCGATATTTCCACCACATTAAGGGAAAAAAGATTTAGAAATGGGGCTTTGCAACTGGAGAATTCGAAGCCTGCTTTTCTATTTGATGAACATGGAGTTCCATATGATTTTGTGCTGTACTCTAGAAAGAATTCGAATTTTCTTGTTGAGGAGTTTATGCTCTTAGCAAATATGACAGTGGCTGAGGTTATTTCTCGAGCTTACCCTGATAACGCATTGCTCCGGAGGCATCCAGAACCGAATATGCGGAAGCTCAAAGAATTTGAAGGCTTTTGTTCAAAGCATGGTATGGATTTGGACATTTCTTCTTCTCAACAACTGCAGGAGTCATTGGAAAAAATCACGGAAAACCTCAAGGATGACTCAGTTTTTGTAGATATTCTCAACAATTATGCTATAAAACCTATGCAATTTGCATCTTACTTCTGCACTGGGAATTTGAAGGACAGAGTTGATGAGTGGGGACACTATGCACTAGCTGTTCCTTTCTATACTCACTTCACATCACCTCTTCGACGGTACCCGGACATCGTTGTTCACCGTGCTGTAGCTGCTGCTCTTGAAGCTGAGGAATTGTACTCAAAGCAGAAGCAAACATCAATTGATGAAATGAAAAGCTATTTTACCGGCATTCATTTCAATCAAGATGCTGCAGAGTCTATGGAGGGCAAGGAAGCACTATCGGTAGCTGCTTTGAAATATGGTGTTCCCTCCACTGAAATACTTTCTGATGTTGCTGTTCACTGCAATGAGCGAAAGCTGGCAGCTCGAAAAATCAGAGATGCATGTGATAAGCTCTATATTTGGTTTGTGCTGAAGAAAAGAGAGGCAAGTAAATTGGAAATTTGCATCATTGTGCTGCTTTTTAAATCTATGGTTGTTAAGAAGTCTCATTTATGTCCTTTCTCTGCAGGTATTTCCATGTGAAGGTAGAGTAATGAACTTGGGATCAAGATTTATGACTGTTTACATTAACAAGCTTGGGGTAAGTCTCTACTGATTCATTTATCATCTATTAAATTATCAACATCACTGTTAACAATCTGTATAACCTTGTTATTGATGTTGTCACAGATTGAACGGAGATTATACTATGACCAAGTTGAAGGCTTATGTGCAGACTGGCTAGAGGCAACATCAACGTTAATCCTTGATAAACTCTATGGCAAGAGAGGTGGAAGAGGCTCGTTCAGACCCTTGAAGGAAGCTGCCTATGTGGTGAGTCCTTGTGACCAATGTGTTGCAAAATGCAGTGCATTGTCTCTCCATGACACCGAGTCATCAAAGGTGTCAAAAGACGAGGTTGTCCCAGCGGTTTTTCCTTTGACGGTTCAACTTTTCTCGACCATTCCTGTGGTTCTTCACGCTGTTGGTGGAGATGATGGTCCGCTCGATATAGGAGCAAGACTCTACATGAGCTCATATTATAAATGAACTGAGCAAAGAGATCTCTGAAGAGGCAAATCATAGCAACTGTTGTATATTTTTTCAGATTACAGTTGTTGGATGAGAACAGCTACGTAGTTGGATAATATAGATACATAGAGAGACCAATTTGGGGACTTGCCGTTGTTTTTGGTTCGGTCTGAAATCCCCATTGGTTTGATTCAAAGTCGTGTTTAAATGTGTTTCCTTTGTTTTCATGGTTTTGCTTACCCAATATGTTTTAGTTTTGGGTGTGCTTACAATTATGAAAAACTGTCACTTGTATTGCTTCCTTGAGAAAACAAGTCTTTGCTTATAACACTAAAAACATCAAATCTTAATTGTGAATGTTCCATGTTAAAAATCTTCAAGATTTGTTTTATAGCATGAGAAAAAAATCTCCAATACTTATCAATTCGTGAGCTGTATTATCTTAAAAGTTAAAACTTTTTTGGTGACCAAAACAAAAGGCTTTTACTTTCCAAACTTGGCCACACAAAAGGCTTTTACTTTTCAAACTTGGCCACACAAAAGGCTTACATCAAACCACAAATGGTAGGTGAAGACAGCTTTGGTGTGTAACATATATTTCATAGAATATCTACACTTTTATAAGTTTTTATTGATAAAATCTAATTTATAGTCAAACTCCTAATAATATTAGTTAAAATCTTATTCATATGGAGAAAATAACAAAAGTGGCATTTAAAGCACTTGATAAAAATCCAGAAACACTTTTCCAGTTTATCCAATTTTAAGTGAATATATTTTATTGTTGTTTTATTACACAAATTAATCTCCAACATTGCATTGAATTGGTCAAGACATGCTTAATCATACTTAAAACTCATACATAAAGATTAAATTAACTAACATTAGGTAGAGTGACAAAAACAAAACAAAAACTAACATTAGGTATATGTAACTCGATCAATAAATTGAGATTTTAGAAACTTTAGTTTTTTTTTTCTTTTTCTATAGAAATTTTTGTTTTACTAAATAAAAAAAATGGTCAACAATCTATTTCCACCCCAAAGTTTTGTTATAACAACAGATCAACTTATACTTAAACATTATGTCTAATTCCATATAAAGTATACATGCACAGGCTAATTGCACCAAAAATTAGATTATGACAATTGAATTCCACACATAGTATACAAAATCGGTCTAATTACATAAAATGTTGGATGATTATGGTTTTGTTGTAAACCAGCAATTGGTTAGGATTTTAAACCATCTAAACCTAACCTAAACCAATTTTGGACCCCGGCAAATCTCAAATACACAACGTTTATCCTAACCCGCTCAAATTCGGTTGTCAATTTGAGATTTGGTCAGGTTTATATTCGGTTAATTAATGATTTAAGATCGTAACCAATTGTTGGTTTACAACAAAACTATAATTATCCAACAATTTGTGCAATTAAACCAATTTTGTATACTATGGGTAGATTTTGATGATCATGAGTGCAATTAAACTATATTTCATGAAATTAGACATATGGTCGTATAGGTTGAAACACAAAATTAAAACTTGGCGGCATGGCCCATGAATCATCGTGATGAGCCCACTGACGTCAATAATAAACAAAGTTGCAACTTGTGACAAGAAAGATTCCTAAATTCCGCCCAAATTTGAAACCCTAAAAAGCTTACCGAATTTTATTTATGTTAACTTAATCGGAGTCAATGTACCTGGACACACACTGTGTGATGCTTAGACAATTTAGTTTCAAATCTTCTCTTCTTCCCTTTTCAATTTATTCTCAACGAAGCTCCACAAAATTAGCAACATCGATCCATCGTCCGATTGGAGCCACCATGACAACAAATTCGACTCAGCAAACTCAGAAACCCGTTCAGGTGATCTTTAATTCAATTTATTCATTCTGTAATGTTTGATTGATAATAATCTCTTACTGTAGTACTCAAATGATGAAAAGGGCGTGTTTCAATCATCTTGTTTGGATTTTTTGGAAGAGTCAATGTTAATTCTGCTGTTTGGCACTGCTTTTGCGACAATGGAAGCTGTTGTTCTTGTCAATTTGATGTTTTGCTTTTTTTTTTCAGTTTATGTGGTAAAATGATTTCAAATCTGTCCGATTTGGATTCCACTTAGTTCTTCCTGTACGGTCCCACGATGCTTGCTTTTACAGTTTAACACTGTTGAATCCATCAATCACTTCCAAGTTTCATCCATTGGCTTTTAACTTAAACATTGCAGAGTCTAAACCCAATTTTTTTTGGTTGAATTCAGATTAAACATTGCGGTACATTGCTGAAATCTTCTATGCAAGTTTGGATGTGTTATTGAGATATTAGCAATAGTCAGAACCTCATTTTTATTTGCATCTTTGTCATCGAACGTTCGTTTATCTGAAACTGCTCTCTGTTCTAAACATTAATTTATTAGGTGGCTAAACGATTAGAAAAGTTCAAGACTACAATATTCACTCAGATGAGCACATTGGCTGTTAAACACGGAGCAATCAATTTAGGCCAAGGCTTTCCTAATTTCGACGGTCCTGATTTTGTTAAAGAAGCTGCAATTCAAGCAATTAACGATGGTAAAAACCAGTATGCTCGTGGTTACGGTGTTCCTGAGCTTAATTCTGCAATAGCTGCGCGGTTTCGTGAAGATTCTGGTCTTGTTGTTGACCCGGAGAAAGAAGTCACTGTTACTTCTGGTTGCACAGAAGCCATAGCTGCAACTATTTTGGGTTTAATAAACCCTGGAGATGAAGTCATTCTCTTTGCACCATTCTATGATTCCTACGAAGCAACACTCTCTATGGCTGGTGCTGAAGTAAAAGGAATTACTTTACGCCCACCAGACTTCTCAATCCCTTTGGATGAGCTTAAAGCTGCGGTAACTAGCAAGACCCGAGCCATCCTCATGAACACTCCACACAACCCAACCGGGAAGATGTTCACAAGAGAAGAACTTGAAACCATTGCATCTCTCTGCATTGAAAACGATGTGCTTGTGTTCTCAGATGAAGTATACGATAAGCTTGCTTTTGAGATGGATCACATTTCCATAGCTTCTCTTCCCGGTATGTATGAAAGAACCGTGACCATGAATTCTCTAGGAAAGACTTTCTCTTTAACCGGATGGAAGATCGGCTGGGCGATTGCTCCACCTAATCTGACTTGGGGAGTTCGACAAGCACACTCTTACCTCACATTCGCCACATCAACACCAGCGCAATGGGGAGCCATTGCAGCTCTCAAGGCACCAGAATCTTACTTTAAAGAGCTTAAAAGAGATTACAATGCGAAAAAGGAGTTTCTAGTAAAGGGTTTGAAGGATGTTGGGTTTAAAGTGTTTCCCTCAAGCGGGACTTACTTTGTGGTTGTGGATCACACACCATTTGGATTAGAGAATGATGTTGCCTTCTGTGAGTATCTTATTGAAGAAGTTGGAGTCGTTGCGATCCCCACGAGTGTCTTTTATCTGAATCCTGAAGAAGGGAAGAATTTGGTTAGGTTTACATTTTGTAAAGACGAAGAGACGTTGCGTGGTGCAGTTGAAAGGATGAAGCAGAAGCTAAAGAGAAAAGTCTGAAAAATTGAATCAAAAATATACGTTTTTAATGTTGTAATAACTTACTTGTTTGTGTTCCTTCTTCTTCGATTCCATTCGATGAGAGACAGTTTCTATTGTTAGCAAATTAATAAAGTTCGCGCTATTAAAAGCGATTTAGTAGGCATTAGTATCTAAAATCTAACCAATGAAATAAAAATGTTGGCATTTGTGTATATATATATAGTTTGGCTATGCATCGGGATTTATCGAACCGACTTTGGCATTTTTTTTAGGATCTATAAAGTTCATTGCACTCATAAAAAGGATAACCTTCGAGTTGAGTTGTCATGTACTAAGAAGATCTAAAAATTACCAGCATAATTATAAGAAGATGTAATTACCACAAAATACAATACAATATCACTAGAAAATATTTTAAATATCTCATCAAAATCTAATCAATAAAATATTTAGTCCAATATAACCATTAAATCTTAAACAAAAAAGAGAGTTCGGATGTCTGTAGGTGGTAAAGGAGTAGAACAAAGAGGACATTGAGGAGTGCTTAACAAGTAACGAGAAATACAATTCCCATGAAAGATATGATTGCATTTTGTTACTTCCATACTTCGATAACAATCTAGGATTTCCGTGTATTGTGTCAATTGAAACCGTCCTGTTACTGATCCATTCTGAGAACTTTGTATTGTAACTCCAACATCAGTCTCAAAAGGTGCATCAAACTTGTAAAGCTTAAGATTACCCAGACTTGATTTCATAATTTCTCTTGCAAATAGTTTTTTTTTTTTTGTACTTTTCCTATTCCCACTCAAAATTGTAACTACTTTCCAAATTCTAGAATAAATGGGATTGTTAAATTACGTTAATCATTTATATATTTAAAAAGCAGTTATAATTTAAGAGATATGATAAAATCTCTTTTCGGTGAAACCTATCAAAAAAAATTATAGGTACAAATCTATTTTAATTGCCACTATGTATCAAAAAAAAATTTGGTGTAATTTTAAATAAAGATTTGAAAAATAATTTTCTTGATTATCGAAAAAAAAACCTAAATTTCTTGTCTTTTTATTTGAAAATCCAACAAAATTCAACAAAAAAAAAAGAAGGAAACTTTAATCACAATCTGATATTTTAATCATGTTCTCCTAATAATAGATTGATTACACTACTATATGAGAATGCTCCTAAACTTTTCTTGAATTTATTCGGCAGACTAAACCTACCAAAGTTCATCTTGGACATGACCCAAATACTCTAGGACAAATTCATCCTCAATCTAATTTGTAGAACAAATCATTCGAGTGCTAATATAATCACAAGTTCACAACACATGTTTAATCTTGTTATGGAGCATATTGCTTTCTTGGCTTGGGTCGACTTTGTATACTCTTTCGTTAGGTATCTTGGGTATGTATTTATGGCATTTTCCAGATAAAATAGTAGGTGTTTCTAGTAACGATCTCGTTTTCCTCATCACCTTTCCTCTAGCTACCCGATATGCCACATTATTACTTCCCCTATAATTAAATCTCACCGTAGCTCCTTGACCAAGAGATAAGACTTAAAAGATGGTTAACATCCTTAGTTTAAAAACTGACCTTTCATCCAAGTTTTGGAGAGCTTCAACAATCAAAAGAAGTCTATCTTCGCTTTATAGCAAGCTTGAGGCAATCCTGTAGACAATGACTAGCTTAATATCAATGAACATCTTGGAGGTTGTCTTACGGCCAGATTGCCCAGAATTATTAAAAATGGTGGCAAAACTAGATGAGTGGCTTGCATTCAGAAAAAAATTCAAACTTAAAAGCCAATCCAACAGTTTTGATATTTCTTGAGTTCTTATGTCTTTAAATTACAAAGTCGATCTTTTTGTCCGCAATGTTAGAAGATTTTCTCAAAATTTATCTTTAAGTAAAAAATTTTCATCATTAAATTGACTTTTTTTTTATTTTAGGAGAAATGGTTGAATATTCTCTTGAAGACTGAAATTAATGTAATAATTATATTCTTCATGGTTGGATTATCTTTTCTAAGCTGAAAGTTAAAGATGAACAGAAGTGCAACTAATTCACCCTTGTAATTTATCAAAGTCGGATAGAGCATATGTTCATCTATGTTGATAATGCTAAACTTCTTAGACCTAACATGAAAGCACAAAATCGTTGAAGCCGCTTCATACAAATCGAACCCAGCAGCAGTATAATACAAAACATCATCATTGCATATTCTATGAGATATAGGACAATGAATTCTGCATTTGGTTGTTTTCCATATTCGGTTTACATTGTTAATATCAAAACTTGATGCAGACATGATGAATTCCCGATGCACAAAACTACTTTTAACTATTTGTTGATGGAATCATATCCTAAATAAGGTATAAAACTAGCATCTCCAAACTTCTATCTCATTTCTGCTTGGAGCAAGGATACAGACTCTCTCGTGACAGGGTTACAAATAACCATTGTATCTCGTCATTCGAGAGATGCAAATCCAAGAAGAGAATAACCAATTTCCTTTATAAAATCTCTAGGATAATGCTTTTGTTGAACATAACGAGTTGTGGGCACAACAAGAGATGTGTTGTTCTCATCTGGATTTTCAGACATGAGTGATGAAAAGAGTGTAAATTGTTCTCATCTTCGATGGTGAACAAGAACATGCGCAGATGAGTCGGATATCTAGTCTGGAACAACTCCATAAAATCTGATCGGCAAAGTATAAATCTCCATAATTTCGATACACAACGACACTTTACTATAGATTTTGCCGGAACTTTTGAAAATATATTATTGAGGATATCTATCGGGATTCCTCTTCCCAAGTTTGAAGATTGTTTTGCTTGAGCTTCCATGGCAAACCTTAACATGGGCATAAAACTTTCAATAACAATTCTGAGATATGAAATAATTATGGTCAACCTCAACATTTGTTTTCAAGTATATTTTACTGTCATGAGTTTGGATGATGATGAGGGAAACTTGGCAATGGGTTCACGGAATTTCTTGATTTAGTTAATAGAAAAATCTAGTTACAAACTAAGAAATTATATTTTAATATAACGAATTACAAAAGTTTTAATATAAAATTAATAACAAATTATAAATTTTGATATAACTAATTATAAACTCATGGAAATAACTAATTACAAAAAATCAGAGGTGTTAATGGTAAAATCATAGCATTTGTCACTAGATACAAATATGTATGGGAATTATAAAGTAGTAAAATCTGAAAATTATTTAAATTTTTAATTAACAAGATTACTTTTCATTAATCAAATATCAGAACATTTATTCACAAATATATTTAGATTGATATCAAATGAATTTGTTTATAAACATTATTGTGTGCAGTGCAAAATTGGTACAATCATTAAATCTTAGATTATACCAAAGATTCAAGTACGAGAGATAACTATTCTTTTATACATTTTGTTCTTTTTTAGAACTGATTCTTGAATTTTTACTATTCAGTGTATAGTATTGGGAGTTTCTTTACACTATAAAAAAACATGTATATTATATCATTTATTTTATATTTTTACATCAATTTTTAATCGATACAACTACAATTTACATCACTTACTAAAACAACTTTGAAAATGGTGACTCAAATACTTAGTATTAATTTTAAAAATTGATGTAACTATTTTTATCATTTACTAATAATTGATAATAACTTTTGTCATATGTAAAAAATGATGTTAAAATTTGTATTAATTGTTATAAGTGATTGTAATAATTGTATCAATTACTATAAATGATGTTAATAATTGTATTATTTATGGTAATTGATGTTAGTTTTGTGTCATTTGTACAAAATAAAATTAAAATTTGGATAAGTTATTATGGCCTAACTGTTTTTTAATTAGATTTATATTATATTAAAGTTTCCTTATTTTTTAAAGAATTATAAAACTTATTTATAGTACAATTTAAATTTTATACAAGGTTATAAAGTTTTGTTTTAAATTATTTAGAATTATAATAAAATAATTAAACCTAACGTCTGTTTTTGTAAGGATAATTATAATTATTTCATATATTTATGTTAATTAAATATATCAATTATTTTTTCAAATATTTACCTACTTTTAACATAATTATAAATAAAACTAGTGTCAAATATTGCTTTTATTGACAAAAATTCATTTTTATCAACATCAGTTAATTTAACTGACATTAACTAATTTATATGTATTAGTTACATTGATTCAGTCATTATTCATTAAGAGAATCCGGCATCACAACACATGTTTAATTTTATTTATTTTTTTCTGATAAAGACACATGTTTAATCTTGTAATGGAGCATATTGCTTTTTTGGCTTTGGTCGACTTTGTATACTCATTAGATATCTTGGACATGGTTCTATGGCATTTTCCAAATAATTTTTTTTTTTGAAGAAGAAGAAGGATTCATTTTCCAAATAAAATTGTAGGTGCCTCTACTTGCGATCTCGTTTCCCTCATCATCTTTGACCATAGACACACACACACAATATTTTCTTCCATTTTCTCTTAAGGCATTGTTTCTTCAGATGAAGTGCTATGAGAAAGCAATGGCCATCACCATGAAGCATTTGAAGATAATTAGGATCGTGCTCATACACTTAGTATCCCTTTCAACCTCATTTTTTAACCACAAAGACACAATTGAGAAAAGCCTAAGTTTACAATGGAACAAAGCTAAAGAAAGCCAAGCTACCCGAGGTGCCACATAATTACTTTCCCTGTAATTAAACCTCACTGTTCCTCTTTGACCAAGAGATAAGAAATGGTTAATATTTTGGATCATTGAGCTGATCATTTATCCATGTTTTCGAGAGCTTCAACAATTAAAAGAAACTTATCTTTGTTTCATACCAAGCTTGAGGCGCTCCTGTAGACAATGACTAATTTAGTATCAATGAATATCCTGGAGATAGTTTTATAGCCATATTGCTCACAATTATTAAAAATGGTGGCAAAACTAAATGAGTAATCCGCATTCAAATCATACCTTAAAAACTATTTTAACTCAAAAGCCAACTCAGTAGTTTTGATATCTTTTGCGATCTTACGGTTTTAAATTACAAAGTTAATTTTTTTGTCCGTAAAGTTAGAAGGTTTTCTAAAATTTATCTTTTTGTTGCTTCGTCATCAACTTGATTTTTTTTCTATGATTTAAAGAAATTAGACGCAAGTGGCCTTCAGTCTACTGGCAGGTAGTAAGTCCACTAAAAACATGCGCACTTGCACATTCTGGAATCGAATTTCACCGTCTACATTATGTAGGAACATTAGCTATTGGGCCAGCCAGTTGTGATCTAATGTTGACAAAAAAATTAAAAGAAATTAGACATGAAAAATGTTTGAATATTCTCTTAAAGAAAAAAAATTAATGTCATTATTATCTTTTCTAAGCCGAAAGTTTAAAAAGTAAATGAATGCATCAGAAGAACTTAAGACTTTGGATCTCAGTGAAAGCGATGTTAGCTTAATTAATCAAATTCTAGAATAACACCAACTTGAATCTAATCTCATTAGCTTCATATTGTCGTTTTCAATTATAAGAAAAAAAAACATAATATATACTAATTAACTCTTTTGCAAGATTCGGAGGTTACTTAGCGTTTTCGAGTGTTGATATAGATAAACAGTAAAATTTAAGTATACATGTAAATTGTATATTTGAATATAAATATTTTGCATTATATTCGATATAATATATATTCGATATAATATATAAAAGAAATTCTTGTTTTCTTCTGTTTTAAGTGGTTAAATGTTCATTCATGCAGTTTTACAATCATAATTTGATTTTAAATTGTCGCATATTTCCATTTGAATTATATATCAAATTTTTGTCATTTTATTTATCAAATAATATATAACATAAGGTGGAAAATGGATTTAGTATAATAATTAAATGTTTAATTTTGCAAGTTCTTTACCAGATTTGGACTCTGTAAAAATTGTGTAGTCCTAGGTGATACTATTTGGCTTTCGACTGAACCTTATGTTGTAAGGAATATATAATTATATGTATATGAAAGGCCTACTAATGCGGATTGCACCATGCGAGGATGTTTGGTTAATATGCTTTTTATTCACAATTTTGATGCAAACCCATTTTTTTTGTTTCTTCACTTTGTTCAAATTTTTATTTCTGTATCTAGTAATCAATCTCGACCGTCTGTTTGGCAGATTACCTACACCTTACAGTTTTCACCAACTATCTACTTCCCAATATGAATCGTTGATTTTACATAGAATTGAGTTTAGTCTATGTATACACTTTTTCTATTTATAAAAATAAAGTATACTTACTATGAATACTTATACTTATTCTATCGAAAGTCCAAATTGACTGTTATATTAATATAGAAAATTCCTCGAAAAAGCAGAGATTTTCCCTTCAAATTTAAAAATTTGAAAATGAAAAAGTTAGATTTATTTATTTAAAAATTTAAAGTTTTAGTTTAGTCTATGTTTACACTTTTTCTATTGATAAAAGTAAAGTATTACTTACGTTACTTACTATGAATATTTATACATATTCTATCGAAAGTCCAAATCAACTGTTATATTAAAATAGAAAATTCTCAAAAAAGCAGAGATAAATTCATCAAACTCCAATTTAAAAATGAAAAGTTAAATCTGGCATATGATAGCATTGCCTCCCAAATTTAGTAGGAGAGGCATGTATGGGAACTCGGTGAATACAAAAATAATATCAACTTTACATTATGAAGTTGGACTTTTATCACGGGGGATGTTGTATATAATTTCTTTTCTGATAACAAAACGAAAAATATCAACAAATTGTACAGATATCTTACAGAAATGATCTAGAATTTTTTTTTTTGTTAATATATGGATCGACAATATATAAAAACAAATTAGATAAAATCTAATTTGTAGTTTTTTTTTCTTTCGTCATATATATAATAGTTGTTCACTTGCTAATTCAAGTTTTTTTCGACTTCGCCTATTGCGGAAGAGTTGTAGGATATATCTTTAGCTGGTTCATAAGCATTTTCTTCAATTGTGCCGTGCTTTTATTCTCTATGGGAGGTCTCGTCATCAACATTGGTCTAGTTTTGACATGTGGTAACCTTGTTCTATCGATTGGGTTTGTATTTTTTCGAAGCTGGTTTTAATGGTTCTTTTTTTGATCTGTTCTATTGCTTTTAAAAGTTGGCTTCCCTTGTATAGGCTATGTTTCCGGAGATTTCAAATTTTCTGTCAGTTTTGGTATGGATGTGATGTAATCTACTTTATTTTATTAATATTATCCAAAGAAAAAAAAAAACAATAGAACCAAGTTGGAATACAAAGTACAAAATATAAACCAAAGGAAGACTACAATTCCCTTCAAACTAAATCCAAACAAAAGAAGTTAGTCACAAACCTCGAAAATTTTAGACTAGGATCCTAACTGGTGAGAGTCGAATAGTAGAATTGAGAGGAATGCAGCTGAATTTTTATTTGCTGTTATCAATTGTCATGGTGGAATTACACAATTGAATTATAGAATGAGTTTACTTTTTCACTTAGCTGGTCACATGTATCTAGGAGATTTACTTATATCATTATAATATGGGATATGTGTATATTAGTTGGTAACACATATTGAAATCTTCTTTAATAATTATTATGACTACAAATGAGTTTATAGGGTAACAAATATGGTAACAAAAAATTGAATTTGTAAACATCTAAATATATATCAACAACAAATATGAGATGAATTTTATAAGGTTATTAGTTAAAACATTTGATTTTGTCGATTTAACAAAAAAAATATAAGAATATTTAAAATTTGATTACTAATTTAAATATTTTAGAGTTTTTATAATATTTCGATCCAAAATAGCTAATATATTTCAAATTTATAATTATAATTTTAATACTTAAATATTAATTTTTTAATAAAATAATAATTTTAAGATATATAATTGTATTTCATATATTTTGAGATACACATTTGAGTCTACTTTTATCTTAATTTATAATTTAGTTTTCCAGGTATATGAATCTCTAAGTTTTATTCGGCTATGTAGTTAATTTTATTTCGGTTTGGTACATTACAATTTAGATTGAGTTTAGTTGGGTTTTTTAGGTTGAGTATTTAAACAAATATATATATATATATACCAAAATAATATAGTAGTTTAACTTTTAAAACATATTTAAAATTTTAATTCTTAGTTAAGTTCATTAGATTTTTGAAAAATTAAACTATTTTACAGGACATAATATTATTATTTTTTTTACAAAATTAATATTTTAAATTTCATCAAATTCAACAAGATTCTGCTGTTACCATTAATTTTAATTTATTCAGTCAGATTTTACGGAAAAAAAAAAATTCAATCAAATTTCATGGAAAAGAAAAAAAAATTCAACCAGATTCCACAATTTAGCCAGATTTAATTGTTACCATTTATCGAACACTTATAGATATAAACCGAAACATGCTATGTAATTTGCAGTTTAAAGTAATCCTAATATTAAAATTTTTAAATTGAATTCAAGTTAAATTGACATTTAAAGAATAAATGGCTAAGGTTAATAAAAAAAAATTGTGACCAATAGATGTGTGTAGAGGCACGTGCCGGCCTGCAACAATAGAGCTAAAAAGCGACTACTAATATTCTCCGTCAAGACCGTGACTTCTTCTTCTCTTACTCTAATCTAACGGCTCACCTTCTTTGCTTTCCTTAATCAACCGTCACGTTTTCATCTAACGGTCATTATTAAATCCATCTCTTTTTTCTTCTTCACTCTTAAAAAATAATAATCTCAAACTTCTCTTTCTCTTTCTCTTCTTTCGATCTCTCTTAAAGCAAAGTGAGCTTCTTCTTCTCCACCTTTCGCTTCGCCGTGAAAATCTCTCCGTCACCGGAAAACACCACAGAGTTTAGGCTCTTCTCCGTTTGAAATGCTTGGCTCGGTGGTGCAGTGGTGGTTAACGCATTTCTTTAATTTTTGGTCGATTAGAAAGTGGTGATTCAAGCTTTTGAAGTTTTTTCTCTCTTTTCGTTCAAAAATGAGCCAAACGAAATTAACGAGGACTCAATCTTCGTTATTAAGATCATCTCCAACGATTCGATCTTCAATTCAAAGTCTATCTTCAATCAACGAAATCGATCTAGAAACCGGTGAGAAAGAGGAGAAACAGAGAAGAAGAAAATCGGTTAAATCATTAAACCGGTCCGGTTTATCCAAAATTAAACCGGGTCTCTTCTTCACGATTGCTTCTATTTCCTTCTTAAGTCTCTCATCTTTCTTACTATTCTTCGTTGATGAGATTTTCACTTCAGAGAATCTTTTACTCAGTTTGATTTTCGTCGCGATTGCTCTGTTTTTCGCATCGAGAAACATGACAATTATCAACCAAACAGTAATCGCAATCAAACAGATTCGTGATAAGAAGCTAAGATTTCGGAAACAGAAACCGATCCAATGGTACATCGGAGATTCCATTTCAGAAGAAGAAGAAGAAACAGTCAAAGAAGGAGTTCAATTCTTCAGCAATGGAGATTTTTACGAAGGAGAGTTCAACAGAGGAAGGTGTAATGGAAGTGGAGTTTATTACTATTTCGTTAATGGAAAATATGAAGGAGATTGGATTAATGGAAGATATGATGGTTATGGAATTGAGTGTTGGTCTAAAGGAAGTAAATATAAAGGACAATATAAACAAGGACTTAGACATGGTTATGGAGTTTACTGGTTTTACACAGGAGATTCTTATTCTGGTGAATGGTTTAATGGTCAAAGTCATGGATTTGGTTCTCAAACTTGTGGTGATGGTAGTTCTTATGTTGGTGAATTCAAATTTGGTGTTAAACATGGACTTGGATCTTACCATTTCAGGTAATTAGTACAAATACAGATCTTTATTTACTCTGTTTTGTTTCTGATATTTTTGGTTTTTTGTTTGTTGTTGTTGAAGAAATGGAGATAAGTATGCAGGAGAGTATTTTGGAGATAAGATTCATGGATTTGGTGTTTATCAATTTGCTAATGGTCATTATTATGAAGGAGCTTGGCATGAAGGTCGTAAACAAGGTTATGGTACGTATGGATTTAGAACCGGTGATATCAAATCTGGTGAATGGGATTATGGTAATCTTGTTAACCGGCTTCCTCCAGAGACTGACCCGGTTCATAAAGCGGTTCAGGTAACACCAAAACCGGTTCGGGTTTAGTTACATAAAATCTATTAGGGTATTTTAAAATACTGGATTGGGTTCGGTTTTGCAAATTTCAAATTCAGATCAGATTCGGTTTTTATACAATACCCTAGTTTTAGGTTCGGTTAGGTTTCAGATAAATTTATCTATTTTTTTAAGAAAATAGAAATTCTTAGAAAAACCAACATTTAATATAAAAATTGATTTTTTTCCTTCTTGAAAATTGAATATTTTAGTTTTTTTGTGTGTATATTTAGATTATAATTTTGAATATTTAAGTTAAGTTATATATAAATAATTATGTTAAAATGTAAAATTGTATTTAAGTTATTCCGAATTTTCAGTTCGGTTTACTGTTTTATCAGATCCGAATTGATTCAATTTCTTTTAATTTGAATCGCTTTTGGGTTAGGTTTTGAATCGGATAATATGTGCAAAGCTAATCTTTGGAATTAATGCAGAGTGCTCGAGAGATGGCTAAAAAAGGAGTAAATCAGAGAAGAGTTGATGAGCAGGTGATTCGAGCCGTGGCTGCAGCTAACAAAGCTGCAACGGCTGCAAGAGTTGCAGCTGTAAAAGCTGTTCAAAATCAAATTGATGGTAAGCTTTGTCAAAATTAAGACAGTAACAAGTAAAGATGACATTAGCAACAAAAAAGCCAATTTTTTTTGTCTTTTTAATGTAGTCCTAGTGAGCTTGAAATTAAAAAAGCTTTACTATGGAGTTTATTTTTATTTTTTAACTTAAGAAAGCAAATGTAAATAGAAGTAGTAATGTTTTTTTTTTTGTGTATTTGTGTATTTGTAAAGAGTTAATATGGATGAGTGATTGATGTTTTGAGATTGATTCGAATCACTGACAGATAGATTTCTTAGTTTGATTAAACGTTATCCCAAAATCGCAATCTGTGTTACGTTTCGTGCTTCATTTGATCTCTTATTTTTTATTTTTGTAAAAAACACAGATTATATATTGTAATTGATACTATTAATATTGAGAGGATTCTTGGTAGACAAACTTGTCAACGTAAGCTAAATAGTAGCCATTAATATTCAAATCAAGTAAAAAAACTAATGATCAATAAATCGCTATGACCTGCAACTGTAACTGGTCTGACCTAACTGGCTTCAACAATTCATATTTTGCATGTATTTGTTGAACGCATTAAATACTTCACACCATTTCTAAGATTTTTTGTGCTATAACATTCAATAGTTGTGAGTGGCTTTTTGTCTAGTGATTTTTTAAGAAAGATTATGAGTTTAAGTCCATTTTTTAAAAATGATTTACTTCTTAAATGTGGTACTATTAATGGTTTGACCCCATATACCATAAGAGATTATAGATAGTAAATTTAGAATATTTACGGTTTTTTTTTAAAACATTTATATAGAAAATAATAACTTAATATTATGTGTATTAAAACGTTTTAGAGAAGTGTCTATTTCAGCCGTTTCTAAATTTTCTTAATAGTTGAATGTATGTTTCTATCATTTTTCTGAATTTTGATTAGAGAAAGTTATTTATTTCAGCAGAATAGAGTTTAAAGTATGGGACCGAAAATTGTTGAAAAAAAAATCTCATGGTTTTTTGTGTGTTAAAAAAATGAATTGTTAGTAATTTTTTATGTGTACTCAATTGATTATTCAGTTAACGCAAAATCGAAATATATATATATGATAACTAAGCATATCGAGTCATTCATTCTTTCAAGTTATATCCAATCTTATTTATTGATGTCAATAAACGAAAACGAAGTTTAAAAATATGAAATATGTAAATAAAAATTAATTTAATTACGGGAAAAAAAACACGTCCAAAGCATGCCTCATTCATAAATGGTTGAAGTCTTGAAGAAGCCATGCATGTGTCCTTATCATAACCATTGTTCAAGAATATTGATTTGTATTTATATATACAAATATTTATATCCTTATCCTTGTGATTTGGTTTTTAATATCCTTATTCTGGAACTATTTCCAACCCAACTCTAAAACACTATTTTAGTGTTGAATTTACAGTTTTTGTTCTCCAACCCAACACTAAAAATTACACTATTTTAATGTGATTTCTCTTTTTGCTACAGTATTACACTATATTTGGTGTGGGTACTGTAGCAAACTGTAAAAATACATATTATTATTATATTTCCTAATTGTTCGAACGAGAGACAAATAGCAAAAGAATACGGTTCGTGTGTTTACAATATATCTAGCTTCGTGTTGTTTTTATTAAAACTATTATATTTTGTTTAAATTTAAAACTATTATAGAAACAAGTAGTATATAAATTTTTTGAATAAAAATATGCCAATTTCATTAGACTAAGCTATACAACTCAAAAAAAAGTTTAAAACAACGATCTCAATTGTGATATTATTATCATATATTCAATTATGTTAGAAGATTTTTTTTTATACATAAAAAATGTTCTAAACCTCTGATAAAAAGAAATGTTCTTAACCTATTTGATTCAAATAAACGTGGAAAACAAATAGAGTTTGCTCTACGTTAAATCAATTTGAGGTTTTTTATTGTATTTATTATAAGATTTTAAAATTTATCATAATTATTATATAATAAATATAATAATAAAAAATTTGTTTTTAGTGTAAGATTTAGTGTTGTGGTTGGAGATGAAAAATATTTTAGTGTCAAAATTACACTAAATATAGTGTAATTTTAACACTATTTTAGTGTCATGGTTGGAGATGCCGTTATGATTTGGTTTTTAATATCCTTATCCTTTGTTATTTTATATATGTATATTCTTTTTAATTTTATTTTTCAACATTAGGCCATAACTGGACGGTCTATTAGTCAAATTCCCGCATAATATATAATATAGGCGGTGGAATTCAATCTTTTGACATGCAAGTGCGCTTGATTTTAGTGGACTTATCAACTGCATATATATTATTTTAAATTAGTTTGGATAATTCTTATATATTCGTACACATTGCCAATTGGCAATGCATGTTGTCAATGATAAAATATTCTTATATCAAACCCAACTCCAATTGGTTCGCCAATTATTACTATTTTTGACAATAATAAGGAATAGCTAAAATTTGATATATAATATAAACTTCAAATTCTATGCGACGCAGTTAGAAATAAATTTCGATGGAGAAAGTTGCATAGATGTTAATTATGCTATTAACATTTTTGTTTCTTTAGTTACTTATAGTATTTAAAAAAGTGTTTTTGTTCAAGTGGTTTAAATTGATTTCTACTGTATTCTCCATAAAATTTGATTTCATATAGTCATATAATTCCCATGTAATATTGTTTGAAATTTTTTTTGACCGAACTTAAGCAAGGATTCACGTTTTATTAATTAGTTGTTAAAAAATTAAATTTTTTTGTTGTAGAAAAATAGTTAACACTAATCCACATCTAGCTAGGCTTAATTTGAAATAAATTATCCTAGTCTCAATTCTGCAACAGCAGTAGCTTGTATTTATCATTAGTCTTGCTTCCTTTGATTATTTGGACTGATTCATATAAAGGTATGTCTCCAATTAAATCCATAATATATATATATATATATATATATAGATACACTTTTTGGTAATTCGAATAATTGATATACGAAAGGAGGCAATTGATGTCATGATAATATTTGCTTACATCAACAGTTTGACTCACAAATGTTAGGACATTCAAAATTTGATGTCTAACCACTTTTCATGCAAAATTCGTGTAGGAAAAAACAGTCGGTCCAAATTTTAGGCTCTATAAACAGAAAAATGTACTGTGCTCTAAATGAAAATTCAATTCGCATTTAATATTGCCCTATATGTATGAGTAAAAAGCATTTATTGAAATAATTGAAATATTTACTCACATTCAAGTACATGTAATTTAATTCTTTGATTGGTAGACAATTGACTAAGGCTGCCATGCTATTCAATATTCAGCCAATTATTCGAATCTAAACCATTTATTTCATTTTTATTTTATTATCACTATAATTTTACATACTTTAGTAAATATTTAATTCACGAAGTGAAATAAGTATGTGATTTTATATACCGTGAGGTAGATGAAAAGTATACTTATTATTACTGTCCAAATTCTATAAATCTTTTTAAAAAGTTTTGGAAGCTAATTAGCTAAAAAATATGATAATGTTTACATAAATATAATTTTTCGACAGACAACAAGATCATACACGAAAAAGCTAACCTGATAAAAAATAGAGGAAAAAGCTAATGTATAATTCTTAATTCTATCAAACTTCTCTATGTACTAAAAAAAAAATTGGTCAGTCGTTAGGAGTAGATACTATTCTAACGATCAGTCTCAAATACTACTACTTCCTAGTCCATGAAAATGCCTCATACTTTTGTATGGAGAGGAAATTGACTTCACTGTACACCTTTCACCATATACATACTTTCAATCACACATGAGAAACAGGATCATCCAAAACCTAAAAAGTATTATGAATTCTTTCCTGATCTATCTACAAACATGATATTCTAGACCATTTAAATCTGATTTTTTTTTTATCAACATTGGACCATAACTGGCCGGCTTATTAGCCAAGTTCCTACATAATGTAGGCACCAGAACTCAATCTCTAAATATGTAAGTGCACATACCTTTAGTGGATTTACCGTATGCCACTAAGTTAAAGACCACTTGCATCTCAATTTCTTATAATTATTTCTTTTCATAACTATATATCATTTGTTTTTTTTTTCCATTTATTATCCTCAAGTTCCATCATTTCATATGACATGCATGTCTATTGCCTCGTATATTACAAAATTTATTACTTAGCAAAGAGTAAAGGCATCATATTAATAAATTTTGATGGCTTTGTCTATATTAAACTCAAGTTTAGGAATATTTTAAATTAAATTTAATTAATTGATTGATGAAATGCCAATGGGGTGCATTGTTTGACCCAAAGCATATTTGGTCAAATAGTTTTCCCCGCCATACTCCAAATCATAAGTTTTTTCTTTAATCAACATTATCCGCTCACAACTTCGAAAACAATAATATTATGTTGTCAGTTATTATAAATTTTACCGTAAAGAGAACGATAAGTACTTTACACACACTTAAATTACAAAGTTAGCACTAATATCAAGCAAATTATAAATTTAATAAAATACTATGAGAGAAGTTTGTTTTAGTACGGCATCAGTATCATCTACAAAACAGGCTTCACGACTTAACGAATCTCAGAGATTTTTTGATGATATTGTAGACGCTTGTATGGAATTAAGAAAAGTCTCTTATCCTTGTATTCAGAAATCGAAGCATTGCTATGATGTTATGAACAATAGTTTGCATGAGTGAGATACACATTTTGGATGTAGATTTTGCTATGACAGTTAATAAATTATGAAAATTGTGGTGAATCCAGAAGATTACCAGACTTTCTTGTCATGCATGGAGGATTTCAGGAAATTTATAAACTTTTTTTTAGTGTTTTTTTACTAGTCCAATTTCTCATATAAATTAAGCTATAGATCAGATTGTTGTTGATCTAATGATTATTCGTTGACCAAAAAAAATTACAACCAATTAATTTACCTGTAATATTAGAAGGCTTACTCGCGATTAGTCTTATGTAAACATTATTTTGCATGTTTAGGTTTTTAATTAATGAATCAAGTTGACAACAAACAAATTTAGTTTTTCAAATTATGAATCATATTTGGAAAAGTAAATTGTGTATTTTAAGGATCAAATTCATTTAATTATATATCATTAGTCCTATAAAATACAACAAATCAAATAGGAGGAGACAAATGGAGACCTATAGAAATTTATATTATCTCTTCCTCTTTTTGTTTGGATCATTGACATTTCAAGTTGGATTGGTATAAAACATGCAAAGTAGACAACATAATTACAAGTTGCATTATTTATACTAAAATTCAAAAATAAAAGCAAACCGACTTTTGTAATTTTTGTCACCTCGACTTTAGCAATTACCACCTTTTTTGGACCATTTCATCTTTCAATCGTCCCGCTCCTCTCTTCCAATTTAACATATTCTAACTTTTTGTGAATTTATAGAGTATAATATTATATGATATATTATTAAAACACATTAATACATAATATAATTGTCTTCCAAGTCAGTTATAAGTGTAAGTTATGTATATAATATGTAACTATAATTTATATTATAATCAGTCCTCCAATATACGCATTCTATAATATAATCCGAAGTTATGAGATTAAGGTTAGGATTTTTGGAGCCTCTATCTACTATCTAGCATGTACGGAAAGATTAAATATAATTAACATTATTAAAGTAAAAAATTGTTACAGAAATAAACAAAAAAATAAAAAAGACAGCTAAGTAACATATGGCCTCTGTAGTTAAATAGACAAAACACATGAGCTTTAACCTTCTTAAGTAATCTTAACTGACTTTAAACAAATATCTTAATTGTTGACAATTAAATACTAATTTTCTTACAAAGACCTCTTTTTCTTAGTGCGAACATGTCTGGCTGATAAAAGTTTGTCTCCAAATGTTTGGAAATTGCAAATATATTCCAAAATATGTAATTTATTTGTTTATATAAATTGAAGGAAGCAGCTGGATCAGTGGATGAATATTTAAGGCCCAATACTAGAGACCAAGCTAGTGTAAAGAGCCCAATGCACCAAACAAAATTTACCCACACGGCCCAATTTTGTTTCTATGTCAAAGGGTTCGCTGCTTTTTGAGGTAGTAGAAGACAGACTTTACAGGACTATAATCGAATCTTAGTTACGATTCAAAGCTACATGCAAACAATTTTTTTTTTGTCAAATATGCAAAAAATGTTATTCTCTCTTTAACGACAAGAGGACGATATCTCTCTTTGTTTCGTCGATAGTTGAAAATTTTTGGTATAATTATTGATGAGTCATGAAATCTTTCATGGTTTCATGAAAAACCACAATAAAAAAAAACACGAAAAAGTCACATAAAACCCATCAAAATGTCTTTAAGTAGCCATGAAAAAAATAGTCAATGATCTTATAACAACGAAACTGTCGCATAAATGGATAATAATCGAAAATAGCACTATTTGACGTTGCATAAATGGAGACAAATTGAAATTAAAGTAGCAGGAAAATCTCTCTACAGTTTAAACTTAAACTGGTAGAAATAAGAGAAATGCAGTACACTAGAATGATGGTTTGAACCATATCATGAAAAAATTATATAAATTGTTACAGCAAGATGTATAAATGTTTGTAGATATATCTCTTGTCGTTGAAGAGAGAATAACATTTTTTGCATATATGACAAAAAAAAAATTGTTTGCATGTAGCTTTGAATCGTAACTAAGATTCGATTATAGTACTGTAAAGTCTGTCTCCTACTACCTCAAAAAGCAGCGAACCCTTTGACATAGAAACAAAATTGGGCCGTGTGGGTAAATTTTTGGTGATAATCACCTCGATATCATATCGAGGTGCTGATCACAAAAAAAAAATAGACGATGATTGATGAGGCTGTCTCATGGACTAAGTATTGTAATCATTTTAAGAAGATTGGTGAGTCTGAGAGATCAAAAACAGGACAACTTTATACACCTAATATGCGTAGACCTTGTATTTGTGGTTTTGTCTACGTTCCAAGTTTGGTTCCGGTTTTATACTAAGATGAAGAGGATAACCATAGAAAGAGAGACTTGTGAGAGTTACAAAGTGTTTGCGGGTGAGAGAAAGAGAGATCAAGTGTACTCTTTCGAGATGTTAGATCGAAAAGATAAATGCAATTTGGTGATATAGATAATCAAATCATTTTTTAAAGTCTTTTTCATGCACCACCATATCTGGTGAAACCTGGGGTGTTATAAGAGAGATTTAGGGTTTGAAGCTGAGAGATTGGAGGAGAAGAAGTGCGGAAATGATGAGCCTCGAGTAGGTGGAAGAAGAAGAACGATTGAATTTTTAGGTTATGTTGTGTCTTCTATTTGGTCTCTGTAATCGAACAAGTGAATATCCATGTGTTTTCTTTCTTTAAATCACCAGAATCCAAAAATGACAAAAGGAACCCAAAAATAGCGAGTATGTGTATATATAGTATGATATTTCTTACTAGTATAATAAAATAAATTGAAAAGAATTAAAGATATTTCACATTAAAAATAAAGAAGTAACAAGAAAAAAAAGACTCTTGTTCATTTTATTTTCTTATATAAGTGTGTGTATATTTAATATAATATTTTAAATATTCTTACATATTTGTCATTAATTTGCTCCAAACAGCAAGCAAAGAACAAGGACAAATAATAATTAATTAATTAAAAAGAATAAATTGAATGAAATAATGTGGAAACTGAAGTGATATGGACCGTTGGATCAAGTGAAACTCCATAGAGGAATATCAGCATCGTAGTAAAAGTCATCCATCGTCGTCTTCGAGCTAGAATAATCAAACGAAGCTCCATTGATGAAGAACATCTCATTATGATGATCATACCATGATGAATCCATCAAAGAAACATGTTCATCCACAAATGATCTCATCAATGATCCCAAATCATCATCATTATGATGATCATCTACTGAAGAAGAAGGAGATGGATGTTGATGAAGTTCATCATCAGATGATGAAGATGGAGGGGTAATAGGGTCAAAAGAGATTGAATTAGCAGCTTGAGCAGCCACTTTTTGGATGGATTTGGGGGACAAAAGAGTCTTTTCATCGATATCGATAATACTAGTGATCATTTGAGGGAAGTTAAGATTGGCTTTAGGACCTTTAAGACATAAGAGAGCAGCATCATAAGCTCTAGCTGCTGCTTCTGCAGTTGAGTAAGAACCTAACCAGATTCTTGTCTTTTGATTTGGTGCCCTAATTTCAGAAACCCATGAACCCCAACTTCTCATTCTTACTCCTTTGTATTTTTTGATTTTGTTCTTAGAAGATTGTTGATGTAATGTTGAAGAAGAAGAAGATGAGAGTGATGATGATGAGGAATTAGTAGAAACTTTGATCTTGAGTTCTTGTTTCACCATTATATTTTTGAATAATGTGTATGAGAAAAGTGTTTTGGATATCAAATAATGTTGAGGATGAGAGATTATTTATATTATGGATTTGGTTTGGGAGAATTGAAAGAAGGAGACAATAATGGTTTAGTTTTATAAAGTTAAATTGGTCAAATGAATTAGTAGTGAATTTTATGTATGAATGCGACGTTTTGGGTGCATGACAGGTCGTTTTTTTATTTGTATTTTTCATAATCATAAAAGGATATGTCAGATTTTTCTCTATATATATATATAATTGTCAGATTTTGTTTCTTATGTATAGTACATAGTTACAAAATTCCATTATACATACACATATATGTTACCAAGATAGATCATGAGAAAAAAATTAAGAAAATTTATGAGACATTTCTTGTTTTCATTTAAATCTATATAATATAATTTACAGTCTAAAGCTTTATTACATGAAATGATGGGATTATCTAAAATCGAATTTGTAATGATGAATTTTACTCGATTAATTACTGGTGTAAAAAAGTTTACTATATATTTCTTAGAACATAAAAGTGTTTTAGAGATTTTCTTTTTTTCAAATTATAAAATGTTTTACAAACTTCTGCATATTATATTTTGTAACTATTAACATGTGGTCGTGTTTTATATCATTGGTTGGATTAATAAACTAAATTATCAGAAAAAAATTATTGAAGAAAATCAAAATTTTTTAATATTCGTGTTTTCAGCTGAAACATAATAGTATATAGCATAATATATAGTATTATGTATATAATATATATATATTATATACCATAGTTTATATTATATTTGGTACAAACTAGATAGTAAACATTGGAATTAATTTGATATAATAAAATCTATTTTTACATAAAAAATTATATCTGATTAGTGTACAGCTAAGCTGTACGGAAGCCACTTGGGGTAGGGAAAATCGAGGATTACTTTAAATATATTTGACGTTGATGCTATGATTTATATATGTAAAGTCTATATTTTGATGACTTATAAGCTATCACTTTCCTAATTGCAATCTACAGCTGCATTTGAATGTGTCAAATCCTATGAAGTTTCGAGGAAAGAAACCTTTTAAACCTGCTCATTGGTCTATGTTTTTTTTGTTTATATTAAACGAGTTAATTAATTTACATTATGTAATCACTTAATAATAACCAGAAAATTTCACACCTAAGTTCAGACTAATCTCTAGAGCTTATAGAAACTTAAGTTTTTCTGCCATTTAATCCGTTTATGAATAACCAAAAATATTTATGCAGTTCAGAAGACTCGAACCTTAGTAAAGAACTTTGTGACATTATGTAATATTTAATCTTACTAAATATAGAAGAATAGTTAATAATTGATCAATGAAGATAATAAATAATAGAAAATCGAAAGAGAAGAAAATACATAGGATTCTGATACGAAGGGACAAGAGGAGGCAGGTTCGTAACGTAGCATGTGAGGTCTCACAAACAAAAATTATAAAATAAAATTAAACCTAAACCTTTTTTATATTACAATTATTTAAACAAAATACTTGTGTCTTTGTACCCTAAAATATTAAGTTATTTAATAATTAATATTATAAGTTAATGCTAATGGAACGCAAACGCGCAGACGAATAGTGAAGTTAATAATATTGATGAAGAAAACTCGAGTGAGTGAGTGAATCACTTTGAACAACAGCTGTTTCCACTCTGTCTTGCTCCTTCACAAAACCGCGTTTTCTTTCTTATTTTATTATTGTTTTCGTTTGTAATAATATGTATCTTTCATGTATTTTTTTAATTTTATATTATCATACGTTATCATATGTTCTTAACCTTATACCAAAAAAACAAAAAACTCGTACGTTCTTAACACTCTTCACACACATGTAAAAATAACACTCAATTCACACACATGTGAAAAGATTTACAGTGTGGAAAAAGTGTTTTCTGTTAAATGGTTGAGGTAAACCTATTACTCCAAAAACTAAATTTGTAGCATTGTGATAAAGTGAAAAAAACACTTAGAATTATAATAATACGCTACTTGAATTCTAATCTTGCTTACCACCATTTAAGAGATTTTACATAGTTCCCTAATTTTTAGATATAGCCGAATGTAAAGTAACATTTCAAACTACCCTGATTACCAAATAAAAAATAAAAACGAGATATAAAGTGATTTTTTCAATGGTATAAGAACTACCACTTAACAATTTACTTTTTTTTTTGTTTATTTAGATTTTAAAAATTTTGAAAAAGTTACGTGGGATTAGAGATTAAAGGAAGATCATGTGATTTTATCATATAGATCCAATCAATACACATCATACTTAAGCCTACTTTAAGTAAACTTTCCTCTTTGTCTCTTTTAAAACATAGCATGAAGTCCGTTTTGTTAAATTTGAGGAGATTCTCCACGTCGAATCTAGCTTAGCTATAAGACTAGATTTGCCTAAACTTTATACTTTAAACAACCAAATAAGTAAAAAGACTCAACATTGCATGTATCTAACAATCATACGAAATAAGATTATTGTTTTACTATAGTGAAAACAGAAACTGAAGATAGACCTAGTTTCAAAATATGAAAATTAATTTATAGTGACGGATTAGATTCAATGATTGAGATCTACAATACAAGAATTTCTGAACCATGAACACTAGTTTTAAATCTTGTGTGCTACTTGCATGTTGTCAAATTAAAAATCCGTGTTATTGAAAAAAAAGAAAGAAAACAAGTTATTGCAACTACAATAAAAATTGCAAAATATTTGTAAATTGTTTAAAGTCGCAAATCGTTAGTCGCAAAAGTCCATAGTCAAAGAGTAATAGATATTTACAAATATTTTATTTTTTAATTGTATATATGGACAAAATTTGAAATTAATTTTGATATAAAATTCATGTCTTAATAATTGTAACTATTTGGAATCGATTTCCGGTAAAAAATGTAGATATATGTCTTAAATTTGAACTTCCGCAACTCGATCTATTCCATGCAAAATACTATAACACTATAAGAAAATAAGGCTAAAGCCTACAGAAATATTTTCGTCGGTTTTCCGTCGGGAGACAAACCGTCGGTTATCGTCGGTTTTAATATAATTTTTTTTTATCGAAATCTTATTCCGGTCAGTTTTTGTCGGTAAACCGACAAAAACCGACCGGATTAATCAAAATTGAAAAAAATTAATTATTTCGGTCGGGTTTCGTCTGGTCTCAAACCGACGAAACCTAACCGTATTAACGAAACTTTTTAAATAAATTTAATTATTTCGGTCGGATTTCGTCAGGTCTAAAACCGGCGAAACCCAACCGGTTTAAACAATATATTTTTTAAAAAAATAATATATGCCGTCGATTTTCGTCAGAAATTTTAATTTTTTTAAAATAAATAAATTCTTAAATTCATTAATCCGGATATACGGAATTAAAATAAATTTTAAAACCGACGAAAACCAACGGAGTCCAACGGAAGTGGTTACACCATGTTTTGCATGAGACATTTCACTGTTATAACCGATAATTAGGTTGGTCTCGGATCCCGTAGGATTCCGTCGGATTAGTACCTCTGTATAAAACAAACATAATTCATTTATCTCATATTCTCACTCTTCCTTATCTCTCTCTAAACATACAATGTCAAACTCCAATTTCCGAGCTTGGATGGACGGACCACACATCGATGAAGCAACAGGGAACTTAACCGCAGAATATGAGGTCGGGTTGAGAGATTTTATGGAGTTTTGCCGCGTATCAGAGTTTCGCGCTCCAAACCGGTAAGATGTATTGTCTGTGTATAAAATGAGAGAATTTGAGATACATTCCCGTTAAAATTATCTGCAATCATCTGTACCGGAGAGGTTTTTTTCCTAGTTACAAAATTTGGTATTTCCATGGAGAAGATGATTCGAATGTTAACTTTGGTAGTTGTAGTGGAGCTGGTAATACTGATACAGTTGAGGAATTAGGTAATCCGGTAAATGACCAACTAGATGTCAATCTTGGCACTATTGGATTAGGTGGTTTAGGTGTGGAATCAACAGTCCCGGTAAGGGACGATGACGGTACTGTTCAGATGGTCAATGATGCATTTAGAGAGGAAGTTCCGGTTTTTACTAAGTCTAGGAATAGAGGTGAAGAACCAAATCTCGAAGCGCAAAACTTCTTTAGTATGCTAGATGCAGCGAAGAAGCCGTTGTATAGTAATTATAGTGATGAAGTGTCGCTTTTGTCGATCGCTGCTTAATTGATGAATATCAAAACGGACTATAATTTATCGGAGAGCTGTGTCGACGCATTAACTGGTCATTTCAAGAAATGTCTTCCGCCTGATAACTCATACGCGACATCGTATCAGATGATAGATGGGTGGGTAGATCACTGTCATGTCAACCACCCCCAGAGGAAGACTATATGGCGATTCAGACCACGATGCAATGCAACATGCTTCACCTGAAACATTAGGCGAACTTGACATTTCACTTGGGGTTGACCTTTGTGTCGATATGACGTCTCAGGCCTTCGGGACGATACATGATGATTCTGACAACGAAGTTTTAGAGTTTAGTGAAGAGTGAAGATAGTTCTGATTCGGAACCCGATGACTATGGTAGTGATTCGGAGTAGTTTGTTCTCGATGTTTTATTTAATATTAGTACGACTGCATCTTTTATTTCAAAAAGTCTCGGTAACTTAGTAAGATGTTTTAAAATAATTTTTCAATAAGAAATGAGCTGTGTTAAAATAATTTTTCAGTTTGATTATTTTATATTTAAAAAATTTTCCAAATTTTTTTTTAAATATTTATACAAAAAAAAAAAAAACCTTGTCGGTTTCCGTCGGTTTGACCGACCAATTCTTCGGTTTTAGGTGGGAAAATGAGGCGGCAAACCTAAAGGATCTTCGGTTTCCGCAAAAAAACCCTACCCTACCCTACCGAACTCGACGGAAACCAATGGCCCCTCCTATTTATCTTCTTCCTCATTTTCTCTTCTTCCTCACTTTCACCTCCGTCTCCGATTTTGGCGAAAATTCCGGCGATCTCTCGGCTTCTACGCGGTGTTTCCGGCGGTGTTCTCTCCCTCCTCAACCTCTCTTCATCTCATCTCATGCAAGTTTCTCATCTAATGTTTGAGAATTTCTAGAAAATATTTTGGAGAATTTTGAGATTAGGTTGATGGAATTTATGATTTAGGTTGTGTTTTGGTCATAGATAGATTGAGTAATGCTAGATTGACTTTGAAATAGGCTAGATTTGCCATGGGATGAGATGATTTGATGAATTTGTGTTGAAGAAATTTCAGTTATAAAGAACACACCATAAGTTATTTTTTTTTAATTTCGGTTTGCTTATTAGAATTCTACTAACATTGATATGGATTTTGGATATATTTTTGTATAAAAATATTTGGTTATGTAAAATTACATATAATTTAACAATTTTCAAGTATTTTGTATAATTATTTTCTATGGTTTGTAAAATTAATTAATATATTATGTAAATAATATTATTGATTTCTTATGTAAATTATTTAAATTTTCAAAATAATAATATTATTTTATAGTTAAATTTAATTTTTATTTTATAGAAATTAATTATTGATTTAAACTTATTTTGTAATATTAAATTTTGTATTTCATATATTTAATTATTAAGATTTTTAAAATTTTCATATATTCCTAATTAATTTACAAACTTAGTTGTCTATATTTTTCAAATTTGTAAGTTTAAAATTTTAAGGACTGCGTAAATTTTGTCGAATTTTGTAATTGTCGTATTTGTTTCTCAGGTAATTTACAAATTTTCAGGATTTCATACGACACATTTCATTGATTACGTCATGGATCATCACGAGCTGGCTCATCACATGCTGGAGCATCAGGGGGCACAAATCTGATGAAATGCCTACTCCGCAGCGGACTCCACCGCATGTGCCAGAGACACAGCCGCAACCGTAGCCACAACCGCAGCCAATTCCGCCGAAGCATGTGACGATTGAGCAGATACTGACGAATGGGAATCGAGGCCATCTCCCATTTCTCGATCCAACATGGCAGGTCCCGGATTCGACATGGTGATTAATTTTAATTAAATTTATTTTAAGTTAAATTTTACTAACTTTCCTCATATTTGTAGTTAATTAAATTTATTTTATGTTTAATTTTACTAACTTGCCTCATATTTTAGGTTTCAGATTAACCACAAGATCCGTGCATTAGTCAGGTCTTTGATTCATGAACAGCTCGATGGTGCTTATCCGACATTCAACAAGTTCCCTTTGCAGCTGAAGGAGACGTGGTTCAAAATATTCATGGTAACGAACATTTTTTAGTATCACTTTAGAATTCTAATTGCATAATAGTTTGCTAAGTTTTTACGAATGACAGCAACATTACCACTGGGATCTCCCGCACACTCCTATAGTTCGTGCGAAGTTCGAAGAGCAGATGGAAGATAGCGTGGGAGAAGGATTCGAAGTCACTTCTTTATGGTTGCTCGGCGGCGCTATACCCAGCGTTTCAGACGTACTGGGCTCGTCCAGAGTCACAAAAGTAGTCAGAGAGAAACAAGATTAACCGTAATGGCGGTAAAGAGGTGGAGAAGGCGCCGGGGACGCACAACGCCGGCTCCAACTCATTTGAGTACATCAAAGAGGATCTGGTAAGTTTCAATATAAACTATAAGTATTTCATACAATATATGTGTAACATCATTTATTTCTTTTTTAGACTATTAAGACAGGGTGTGTACCAAGTTGGTTGGATACAATGAAATTTTGTCACACCAGCAAGAAGATCGGGGCGATCGAGAACCCAAAAATTAAGTGGGTTGTGGAGAGGATCAAGGAGAAGGCAGAGGAGTTCATGACCCAACACACGCAAGAGAAAGATGATCCAGTTCAGCTCATGCAGCAAGAGATCAACCACATCGTCGTCAAGGTATTCTTTAATCCAATAATATTTTACTTTTATAGAATTCGTTAAATTACATGTATGATGCCTATGTAACTCTTTTTGTAGGAAACTCATGTCTCGAAGGGACGACGTTTAGGACTAGGGAAGATGGTGACTGCCGATGGATTGCCACATATGTAAACCTGAGTCAAGGAATTGGTCTATCTCAGGGGGAGCGTCAGGAGCTTGTTGATCTTCGGGCGGCATATGTAAACATTGAGTCGAAATTCCGCGCATATCGGAAGATAAATGAAGCGCAGCAAGCAAGGAATGAAGCTCAGCTTGTCAGGCTATTACGGATGTTAGACCCTCCTGCTTCTTTGCCATCGGATAGCGAAAGTCAGGACCCGAGACTTTAGGTGTTCAAACTTTTTTTCTTTCTAACCGAACATATTTTGTATAAACAAATATTTTAATTTTTATAATA
>OVAX01001862.1:0-37462 GCA_900406405.1 Lepidium africanum | reverse complement strand
ACATTCCAAAGCAGAACTTGAAGAAGAGATGTTGGCTAAGATTCCCAAGTTTAAAGCTCGACCTGTAAACAAAAGGTATTACATGTAGTTTTCATGGTATATATTTATACTTCAGAATAGAGAACACAAAACAAAACAAGGATCTTATTTCTTACTGTTGCAAGAAATTGAATGAATTTGAGAGTATCATTCCTTAGAACAACCTCGTAGGTGAAATTGAATGAATCTGTTATTTGATCTACAAGGATCTCATTTCTTACTGTTGTAGGAATTTCATCTTCAAACAATGGCAAGGTACATTTTAATAACCAAAACTCGTAATTAACTTTTAAGAGTGATTTACTTACTGTAATTAACCAGAACAAACATTTTAAAAGACAGATTGCTGAGACTGAGGTACTGTAATTAACTTTTAAGAGTGATTTACTTACCTGTGGTTTCTCAAATGTTGCATTCTGGTGATGAAGAACTGCCTAGTTGCTCTTATTACAAATATCAAACCTGGAAAGCTATGAGATGTAATGTCAGCAATGAAGAATATTGCAATCTGTCTTTTGTTAGTTTGGTTTTGTAATATGTCGTTTTAAGTATTTTAAGTGTTTTTTTGTAATCTACAGATCAATGATATGCAATCTGTCTTTTGTTGGTTTGGTTTGTTGCAATCTGTCTTTTAAAATGTTTGTTCTAATCTACAGATCAATGATCATAAATTTTACTATTACATTCACAAAAAAAAAAAAAACTTAAGAACCTTTGGGGTTCTAACATTGGAGACCCAAAACATTTAACTTTGATTTTGGAGTTCTTAGCTTTGAGCAATGCATTATTTAGATTTAAAAAAAATTAAGAAACACACTTGGGGTTCTAATTGTTGGAGATGGTCTAAGGATACATTGTGTTAATAGATAGTATTGCCAACGTTCTATGAGAATTGTGGTAGCAAATGAAGATTTTCCATCGAAGCAATGACATGCGTATAATCATTTAACTTAGATATTTTTCTTGTGTGCTAGCTTAAATTCTTCTTAACTAGGTTGATAGAATAGTTTTAATTTTGTGACTATGAAATTATGATTATTGAGTGGTTGTGCTACTTGATAGATACACTTCGTCACGGTGTAGGAACATGATCGTGCCCCCAAGAATTGAAAGAACAGTCTTCATTACCTCATATACTCGAAATCTTGTGAGGCCTTAAGTCTTGATAACCGGCCCATGTGTTTGATAATTATGAGGCCTATGTACATGGAAGGTCCCTATCGAAAAAAAAGAGGACTTTGAGAATGTTTGAAAACTGGATTTTAATTCATTTCAACTTGATTTTTTACAGAGATTATTCATGCTATTTATATACAAAAAAGATTGTTGCCCTAGGTTTCTAAATCGCTTAAGACTACTAATGCGTTTTGCGTTTTCACGCTACAGCTGTGATCTATACGGTGAGTCTTTGTTGTACTGCTCTCTGCTTTTGCAGAATAATCCTTATCCTTTGATGTTGATAAATGTTGGAGATTGATGGGATGGATTTGCTTTTGGCTTAGATTAATTGAAGATGGGAGAAGTGGATTGGACCTCTTTTCGGCTGCTTCTCTTATATCCCCCTCAAACTTGGAGTGGGTGGAGTTTAAACTCCAAGTTTGAAACGTAATGACTCAAATACAGCTGCATGAAGTGGTTTTGTAAAGAAATCTGCAAGCTGATGATGAGCAGGATTGTGTTTGACTGGATCCAAGAGTCACTCTTTCTCTGACATAGTGATGGTCAAGTTCGAAATGTTTTGTTCGATGATGAAAGGCTGGATTTGCCGATAGATAGACTGATGAGAGTTATCGCAGTACAGTGCAGGAGTGGAGAGAAGTGGCACTCTGAATTCTCTGAGTAACTGACTTAATCATGCAATTTCAGTGGCTCTGTCAGAAAGAGTTCTGTACTCAGCTTCTGTAGAGCTCCGAGAAACTGTTGGTTGCTTTTTGGAGACCATGAGATGATGTTTGATCTTAAGAAGGTGCAGAATCCTCCTGTAGATCTTCTTGTAACCTTGCAGCCTGCTCAATCACTATCACTGTATGCTCTTAGTGTGTAATCAATGTCTTTGGTGAAGCTAAGACCCATAGTATAAGTTCCCTTTACATATCTGAGAATCCTTTTCAAGAGATTGAAATCTGCAGTTATTGGGGCATGCATCTTTTGGCAAACAAAGTTTACAGCAAATTGTATGTCTGGTATAGTCAATGTGAGATACTGTAATTTGCCTGCTAAGCTTTGAAAATATGTTGGATTTGGGAAAGCAATGTCTTGGCCTGAAACTTTATCGACTTGGACTGGTAATGGTGTTGGAATTGGAGCACAATTTGTCATTGATGGGGCTGCGAGCAGATCCTCTGCATATCGTTGTTGTGATAAGAACAATCAAGTGTCATGATACTGAATAGGCCTGAACATAAAAATCAGACCCGAATAACTGAACCTAGATCCGACCCGAACCCGAACCTGAAATGCCTAAATACCCGAACGGGTACAAAAATTTAGGACCCGAATAACCGAACCCGAACCGAGAATCGAACGGGTACCCGAAGACCCGATTTTATAGTTTCTTTTAGGTATTTTTAGAGTATTCTATGAATATTTTTTGGTAATTTTAGATATTTTCACATTTTTTTGAATATTTAGGTATTTAAAAATATTTTTTCCGCTATTTTTAGGTATTTTTATGTTATTTTTAGGTATTTTAAACATTTTTTGGGATATTTCTCGGTTATTTGGGTATTCGGGTAAGTTTCAGATTTTTTAAATTTGGACCCGAACCGACCCGAACCCAAATGGAACAGACCCGAAACTAAACCAAAATAGTAATGGATCATATATGGTTATAAATATTCTGGACCCAAAAGAACCAGACCCGAAAGGACCAAACCCGAACCCGACCCGAAGATCCGGACGCCCAGAGCTAATACTAAACTTGAATTCCCAGGAAGTAGTGTAATTTTCCTAGGTCCTTCATTCGAAAAGTACTATTGAGTTCGACCATTAATGAAGACCAAACAGCAGAGTTGTTCCCTGTTATTACCATATCATCAACATAGAGCAAAAGCATGATCACATCCTTTCCTTTGGTGTAATAGAAGAGAGAAGGATCCTTGACAATGCAAATGAATCCAAACTCAAGAAGGAAGGTGCTAACTTTATCAAACCAAGCTGTAGGGGCTTGTTTGAGTCCATACAAAGCTTTGTGAAGTTTCCATACATGATTTGGCTTTCTAGAATCCGCAAAACCTGCAGGTTATTTTATGTAAACAGTTTCAGTTAGATCACCATGTAAAAACACATTTTTCACATCCATTTGCTTAATTTCCCAATCCATAACTGTAGCAAGATGAAGTCCTGATCTCACAGTGGCTGTGTGGACAACATGACTATAAGTCTCTAAGTAATCAATTCCTTCCTCTTGTTCATTCCCCTTGGCAACTATCCGAGCTCTAAGTTTGTCAAGAGTGCCATCTGCGTTTAATTTGGTTCGAAAGACCCATCTACTGCCCAAAACGTGCATATCACTTTTCTAAGAAACAAGAGAGAAAGTCTTTGTGTCTGCGCAATTGTCATATTCTTTTCTTGCAGAGCCTCAGTCCAGCCTTCATCTTTCAAGGCTTCTGCCACATTTTGAGGTTTTGGATGCTTAGTTCTATGAGGAAGCATCACATATATGGGATTGTGTTTAATTATCGTGATTTGCTTCTTGTGATCATTGAATGAGTAGATTGCGAATTGGATGGAGCTGTCGTGTCTGAAGTTGGTGCTGGGTTAAGTGAATCTGTCCCAAGAGATGATGAAGACGAGCTGTTACCTATAGTAATAGGATCATGGCCTGATGTACACTCAGAACTCGCTTCACCATTCTCAGTAGACTCACTAGCACTATGATGAATCTGAGGAGAATCATTGCCCTGTGCTGAAGACAGAGAAGTGTTGGGATCAGGTTGTGGTGTTTCTGACATTGGAGCCGGAATGGTTGTTGAGGTAGCTACTATCTGATCTGCCTGTTGCAGGTTTTCACTCTCAGTTTGAGGGCTTGTGCTCGGACTGCTTAGCTAAGCTTCAACGAGAGGAGTGAGTTTCAACTGTGGGAGTAATATCAGAGAATGGAAAAGAACTTTCATCAAACAACACATGTCTGCTTATGATCACTCTTCTAGATGAGGGAATTAAAAACATGTAACCTTTGTGTCTGTCATTGTACCCCAAGAAGACACATTTAAGGGATCTTGGGTCAAATTTATTTTGTGCATAATCTCGAAGAGTTGGGTAACAAGCACAACCAAACGTTCTCAAGGATGAGTAAAGAGGGACTGATCCGTAGAGCAATTCATATGGACTTTTCTTGTCTTGAGTGATCGAAGATGGCAGCAGATTTATCAAAAAAATTGATGTAAAGAAGGCTTCAACCCAGAACCTGTGAGGTGTTTTGCTTTGAAACATCATTGAGAGACCTAGCTCTACAATGTGTCTGTGTTTACGCTCAGCTAAACCGTTTTGCTGAGGAGTATATGGACAAGAAATGAGCTGTTAAATGCCCTGAGACTGTAAGTGTTGCAGAAACTTATTGCTAACAAATTCTCCACCTCCATCACATTGAAATGATTTGATTTTGGAGCTGAAATGGTTTTCAACCAGAGATTGAAACTTAATAAAGATATAATGAAATTCTGACTTTGTCTTCAATGGATATAGCCAACAGAATCTTGAGAAATTGTCAATAAAATATTACATAATATCGAAATCATTGAACAGAGGCTATTGGAGAAGGTCCCCAGAGATCACAGTGGATCTTTTCCAATGCCTTATGCAACAAAAGTAGAATTAGAGAAATGGAGTCTAGTGCTCTTCCCAAGTTGACAAGCTTCACACATCGTCTTGGTACTATTATTGATAGCTATAGCCTTGGAGGCAGATAGATGCTGGAGGACTTGAGAGTGAGGATGTCCAAGTCTTATATGCCATGTTTCATCTGAAGTTGCGTGTTGTCTAGAGAAATAAAAGACTTGTACATCTGATCCATCCAGCGCATAAAGTCCAATATGGTTTCTTCCCAGAACTAATAACTTCTTTTTTTCCTTATCAAGGATACGCACATTATCACAGTCAAACTCAAAAACACATAAATAATCAGTGGTGAGTCTTGAGACTGAGGGAAGAGACTTTGCAATATCGGGACATATCAAAACTTCATTAAGAGGTAAATTACATGAGGTTGAAGCAATGCTAGTTGAACCCGTGTGGGTGATAGGAAGGAAGTTACCATCACCTATCATTACTGAATCATTTCCACTGTATGGTTGAGACTGTTGCAGACGGTGAGGTGAGCTTGTTACATGAGCAGTAGCTTCGGTATCGGGATACCATTCTTGGCCAAAGTGGTCAGTGACATTAGTGATGTGTAGAGTAGCAAGGGCTTTAGATTGTTTCTTCATATTGATAGTTGTTGTTGAAGCGGTGCCAACACTTCAAAGCCCAAAACCCAGCAGCTTCTGACTGTTGAAAAGAGACTCAAACTGAGTCTTCCACATTTAGGTAGTTTCGATCATTTAGCTTTAAAGTTACAGAACTTGATATATTTATCCTTCTAAGGTAAAGGATATCTTTCTGTAGTTTCAAGTAACGCCATTATCACTTGTGAAGGTTGAATGGCTCTGATACCATGAACGAAAAGAGAAAACTTTGAGAATGTTTGAAAACTGGATTTTCATTCATTTCAACTTAATTCTTTACAGAGATTATTCACGCTATTTATATACAAAAGAGGTTGTTGTCCTAGGTTTCTAAATCGCTTAAGACTGCAAACGCGTTTTGCGTTTTCATGCTATAGCTATGATCTGTACGGTGAGTCTCTGTTGTACTGCTCTCTGCTTTTGCAGAATGATCCTTATCCTTTGATGTTGATAACCATTGGAGCTTGATGGGCTGGATTTGCTTTCGGCTGAGATTAATTGAAGTATGGGAGAAGTGGATTGGGCCTCTTTTGGGCTGCTTCTCTTATACGTATACAGTGAACATAGTATCAAACGCATAAGAGTTTATTTCTCAAATGACATTGACAATGTTGATTTCTATACGTATACTTCTCTTATACGTATACCGTGAACACAGTACCGTTGTCTGTATCATTTTTCTTTTTGTGGCATTCAGTTAGTCAAATGTAGTTTTTTTAAAAAAAATTGCAAAGAAATAAGAGACACGTATGTAAATCTGTTGTAAATGCACTTTAAGTAGGTCGTCTTTCTCTTAAAACAAGTATGTTATGACAAATATGGACAATAGATGAACAAGTGTAGCTATAAGACAAACCAAAAGAGACGCAAGTTCTTCGCGGAGAACTCATACGAAGACAAACTTAATTTATATTTGAATTTTAGCTATTTTTAAGGAAATTATGTACTATAAATTAGCAAAGGAACATATCAAATAAATAATCAAAGGAATGGAGACGTGAACGAATTTTACACTCTTACTAGCTTGACAATTGTGAGGAATTCAACCAAGTCTAACGACCGCTAATTAATTACTATTTTTCTTATTACTGTAAACACAAGTTGCAAATGACATAGCTCCAAATCTTGCGAGGTATTAAACAAAATGTGTCGAGGAATTCAACCAAGTCTAACGACCGCTAATTAATTACTATTTTTCTTATTACTGTAAACACAAGTCGCAAATGAATAGCTCCAAATCTTGCGAGGTATTAAACAAAATGTGTCGCTTTGTAATTGAACGCATGCATGCTCGCGTGTCAGCTCGTTATATTGAAAATTTATTGTGGAATAAGAAACGCAATTGGAAAGTTTCTCTCTCCCTATCTCTATCTCTCTCTATCTCTCTCTCGTCCACTCACTTATTTGTGCATATCTCATCATCACCATGAACAATATATCGTTCTCTAACAACGAAGGTAAACCAATTAGATGCAAAGCAGCAATATGTAGAAAAGCAGGAGAAGCATTGGTGATTGAAGACATCCACGTCGCTCCACCTCAACCTTATGAAGTTAGGATTAAGATTTTATGTACTTCTCTTTGTCACACTGATGTTACTTTCCGGAATCTAGACAGTGTAAGTTTACATCATTTAGACCAAAAAGTCAACGCAGAAATCCATCAATTCAAAAGTCAAAACTAATTAATCCTTTCGGCTTCTTTTCAGGGACCTTTTGCTAGGTTTCCTAGGATACTAGGGCATGAAGCAGTCGGGTATACATTCATGTTTTACTCTCCTTCAAAAAATTTGCCTAATATTGACTAATTATTTATTGTAATAAATAATTCAGTGTAGTCGAGAGCATTGGAGAACACGTGGATGGTTTTAAACAAGGCGACGTCGTTTTGCCAGTGTTTCATCCTTACTGTGAAGAATGCAGAGACTGCAAATCTTCTAAAACCAACTGGTGTGCGAGATATGCAGACGATTCCTTATCAAATACGAGACGATATGGCATGGCTTCAAGATTTAAAGACTCTTTAGGAGAAGTTATTCACCATTTCCTCTTTGTCTCGAGTTTTACTGAATATACTGTCGTCGATATCGCACATCTCGTCAAAATCTCTCCTGAAATTCCTGTTGATAAAGCAGCTTTGCTTAGCTGCGGTGTCTCCACAGGTATGTGTCTCTTGTCTTCTCGTATGGTTGATGTGGTTATTTTAATAATATAGGGGGTGAAAACATAAAAAGAAGTAGAAATTAGGAACGTGATTGTTATTAATGAAAAGTCAGATAAGATAATGGTGCGCCTCGTGATACAGGAGTTGGGGCAGCTTGGAAGGTAGCTGACCTGGAAGAAGGGTCAGCTGTCGCTATATTTGGCCTTGGTGCTGTCGGACTTGCGGTATCATTTAATATTCAAATATTGTAAAACTATTTATACTATTTTCAAACAAAATTAAATTTTATATTATGCTTTTCCTCTAAAGGGAACGTATTTTTGCAATTATTTAACAACACCCGACCAAAAAAAAATTATTTAACAATAACAATTATTTTATTTCTTTTAATTAACTTTTACACAACGTTAGTAATCATAGAATGATTTGTTCAAAAAGGTTGCAGAAGGAGCAAGACTACGTGGGTCCGCGAAGATCATTGGTATTGATCTCAATCCTGATAAATTCGAGATAGGTAAAGTCGTGTTATATTTCAATAATATATTTTTGTCTTATAATTCAAAAGTCACTTTTTTAGTGGGCTGATTCTAACCACGTTGATAGTTATGAATTGATTTTAGCGTTTGTACATCTTGTTTGTCTGATAGACATTTGATCCATCTGTCCATTTTTGCATTATTATTTAACAAAACTGACAAATGTAATTATTTTTGTTGCTTTAAAATTAAAAATTATCACTTGTAAAAAAAAAATATATTCCACTTAATATCAAAGGGAGGTTGATAACACTGTTCGTTATATATAAATCTATAATTTATTGAGCAGGTAAGAAATTTGGTTTAACGGATTTCATCAATCCGACATTGTGCGGAGAAAAGAAAATTAGTGAGGTAATACCATTTTCATATTTAAAAAAAATAGTTTACAAAGAAATTTAAATAATCAATGTAGTGCTTAATGAATAAATTGTACAAAGGATCTAATTGATATGGTGGATGATAATTATGGAAAAAGGTGATCAAAGAAATAACAGGAGGAGGAGTTGACTACAGTTTCGAATGTGTAGGCTTAACTTCTTTACTAAACGAGGCTTTCATTAGCACCCGCACGGTATAAGCATCATTCCAATAGTGATTTCTTTGTATTTACATTGTATTTAAATGATTAATGATTTAATTAAAGTAAAAACAGGGATCAGGAAAGACAATAATGTTGGGGATGGAAAAGCATGCAGAACCAATAAGTTTGTATAGTTTTGATCTTCTTGTAGGCAGAAGTATTTGTGGAAGCTTGTTCGGTGGTCTGAAATCCAAAGTGGATATTCCCGTTCTCGTTGATCATTACCTAAACAAGGTATGTAAATCTATGTGTATATTAATTAATTACTTGATGAAAAAAAAAAGAATATTTACTTTAGAATAATTGCAGGGGCTTAATCTGGATGGTTTTATTACACATGAAATGAATTTTGAGGATATTAATAAGGCTTTCCAATTATTGAATGAAGGAAAGTCTATCCGCTGCATTCTATGGATGGATAAATAATTAACTGTTACCTCAAAGCTTTAACTTTAGCTTTGATCAATAAAAGTCCTTGGACTTCTTTGTTTCCTTTGTTGAAATGTTTTGTTTATATTAGTCAATGGGAAAATCCCAAAAGGAAAACTCTTAAAGAAGCTTTCATTCTAAATACAAATCTAAAATAAATTTACACTGATAATCTCTTACTGTTATTAAACCGCTAGAAAAGCTCATTTAAACAGGAGTTAAGAGGGTCTAGTTACTAGGAACCATGTGATTATTGTCATCTCAAACGTATTAGTTCTCTTTTAAAATGGAAAACGTGCGATTGGTGTACCAAAAAAAAAAAAAAACAGGTAAAAGATGTGGGCTATGTCAAACAAACCACTATCTAGGAGAATAAGATGCTCATGAAAATAAAGAGGTCGATGTCATTGTTAGCTGGCTTCTAACTTTGTATTAACCACCAGAGCGAAATATGTTTTTATAAGTCAAATATAAGACAAAAAAAGAGTTAGATATCTTTGATCGTAACCAATCTTTTTATTGAGAGCAGGAGACAATTAGCTATCTTTGACTATTTTAGCCATACATTAGAGACGAGCTTAAATATTAATTAAGAAAATTTCACGAGATATGATTTAATAGATAAATTAGCAATCGGATAAAAAGTAGGGAATCTTGTGGCAAAGAAAAGGTTGGAAGAACAAAAGAGACTCTCTCACTCTCAGACTTACTACACCATTATCGTTCACAATTATCAATCATTCACCATGGATAAGACTTCATTCTCCAGCAGCGAAGGAAAGCCGATACGATGCAAAGCAGCAGTCTTACGAAAAGCAGGAGAAGCTTTGGTGATTGAAGAGATCCAAGTTGATCCACCTCAAGCTTACGAAGTCAGGATTAAGATCCTATGCACATCTTTATGTCACACAGATGTGACTTTTTGGAAACTAGACAGTGTAATAAGTCTTTATTGTTATTATCACAAAGTCAACTAACGATTCATTATTCAGAACTCGATTTTCTTTTGGCTTTTACAGGGACCTCTTGCGCGGTTTCCTCGAATTCTAGGACATGAAGCAGTCGGGTAAAGATTATTCATATATTTCTTTAGTTACATGTTTTTCACTTATTGATCCTCAAGAAAGTAAAATATGATGATTACATTGTTCGGATCTGGAATTGTTGTTAATCCAGTGTGGTCGAGAGCATTGGAGAACAAGTGGATAGTTTTAAACAAGGCGACATCGTTTTGCCAGTGTTTCACCCTCACTGTGAAAAATGCAGAGACTGCAAATCTCCAAAGACCAACTGGTGCACAAGATATACGAACGAGTTCTTATCAAACACGAGACGATATGGAATGAGTTCAAGATTCAAGGACGCTTCGGGAGAAGATATTTACCATTTTCTCTATGTCTCGAGTTTTACTGAATATACCGTCGTGGATATCGTACATCTCGTCAAAATCTCTCCTGAAATTCCTGTGGATAAAGCGGCCTTGCTCAGCTGCAGTGTCGCCACAGGTCTGTTCAATTTTATTCATCTCAATTTCGTGAAGGGTTGACTCTGATCAATTTTGAATCTATAGGGGGTCAAAACATAACACAAGTACAAAATAAGTGTTGGGATGTAAATAATTGAACTCTGTTATAAGTTTGGTAATGGATAGACGTGGACACAGGAGTTGGAGCAGCGTGGAAGGTGGCTGACATCGAGGAAGGTTCCACCGTCGCTATCTTTGGCCTTGGTGCCGTTGGACTTGCGGTACATTTTTTATTTTTAATACAAGCTACGTTACAATCTAACGATTTTGTTGAACAGCTATAGGAAATAAAAGATTTCATAATTTTATACAACGTATTTTAGTTATATGATTTTGCTGGGAAATTTTATACAGAGAAAATTAGAAATAATGTAGTTGAGAAATAAAAAGACAAAAATATAATAATGATTTTGTAATCAGGTTGCAGAAGGTGCTAGGCTGCGAAAGGCATCAACGATCATCGCTGTAGATCTCAATCCTGATAAATTTGAAATAGGTATGGTTTGGTTTAATTCTTGTAAATATTTTTGGGAATCTTTGATAAAAAAAAAAAAAAACATTGGTTATATTGGAGCGGTTCATGACGTTAGAATTACAAACATGTCAAATATCTTAAAATTTTAAAAATTTGGAATACAAAATATGTGATGCAGTTGTTTGATTTTGGACCAATAAGTTAGATAACATAGCTTTGTCATATATCCTTTGTTTTTTTTTATGTCAACGCCATATAATATAACTAAAACCACGAGAACAAAAAGTTACAACATTAAATGATAAGCATTCTCCCTTACATGATGAGCGAGATCAACTTTATGATTTAATTGTCTTGGGATAACAAAAAGAGAAAGAGAAACAAAAAACTTAGCCTAGAGAACTCCTCCTGATAGAGTAGGAAAGCTGGCCACTCCTCTGGACTATTAATTATCTGCAAAACCGTCTCACAATCTGTCGATATCTCCACTTCCGTAATATGAAGCGCCAGGAGAGATTCCATTGCCCATAGAACTGCTTCGATCTCTGAATGAAGGACAGAAAGACTCTGATGGACTCCTCAGCCCCCATGCATTCTCCTCCCACTGAATCTGGAAAACAATACCAACCTAAACCAGTTTGAAGGTTTGTATTTTTTCACGAAGCGTCCAGAAAACATTTGTAGCCTGTGAAACTTTGATTAGATGTGGATAGGAAAGTCAATGGAGACTTTTAAGGGCAGTATGAACTTTAGAGGAAGTTCTGAAAGCCTTAAGCTCACTTCGAGCCGCAGACCATTCTTTATAGTCTGCTTCTGCCTAAAGAATTATGTGGCGAGAGTCAGAATCACGATTTGAGAAACATTGATCATTTCTCGCTTTCCAAATATTCCAAATAATCCATGGGAAAATCTTGGTCTCATCTTGATCTGGTATGCATCAGAATAAATAATCAAGATTATACCAAATAGATTCTCCAAGGAAACTAGTTGGCGCAAAAGGGATACCTGATAAAGCCCAGGTTTGAAGTGTAGGTGGACATTCAAAAAGAACATGATTAATGATCTCATCGTCTGAACCACATCGTGAGCATCTCATAATACCTCTCTTAGTCAGATTTTGTTTTACATCAACACAACCCGATAAAGCTTGACAAATAAAATGTTGTATTTTATTTGGGCAATCCAATCTCCAAATTTTCTTATGCAGGGCCTGAAAATTTGGTCCAAATTGTCCTACTTCTAGTAGGGAAAATGATTCTTCAGTTTGATATCTAGACTTGACTGAATAGCGTCATGTTCTAGTAAAATGCCAACCCCAGTAGTCAGGCCATTGCCTCCGGGGTATCAGAATTCCCAGAATTATTTGAACATCATTAGGTTCAAAATACTGTCAAACTAAGACTTATTTCCAGAAAACCCGTTCTGATGATAAATGAATTGATAAATACTCATATCAGGGACTAAGGGTAGACATGAAGTAGAAGCAGGTCTAGGAATAACATCCGGTATCCATGGTCCTTCTAGACCCGGATTGTTTTACCATCACCAATTTTCCTAATGATGCCTTTAGAAACTAATGACTTTGCAGAAAATATGCTTCGCCAACCATAAGAAGGGGAATCATTCATTTTTGCTAATAAAGGACATCGGTCTCTATAGTAACGTCATTTCATCACTTTCGCAAAAAGTAAATTAGAGATGTCAATTAATCTCCAAAGTTGTTTGGCTAGGAGAGCCGAGTTGAATTCCTCCAAGGCTCTAAAACCCAACCCTCCTTCAGATGGTTGACATAATTTTTTCCAGTGGATCCCTTTGGAGGTTTGTGAATTTGACCACCAGAAATCTGTTATGGCTGAGTTTAACTTAAGTATGACAGCTTAAGGTAATCTATAGCATGACATCACATATGTGGGTAAAGCTGTAAGAACCGATTTGATTAAGACCTCTTTTCCCACTTTAGACAGGAAGTTGGACGACCAACTAATTATCTTTTCCTGGAGCTTTTCGCGTACAAAAGCAAAAAACTTTTTTTAGCACCTCCTATGTTTTCCGAAAGACCTAAGTAGGAATCCATTCTTCCTGTTTTGGAAATTCCAAGAAATCGATGTAACTCCATTTTATGAGTTTTTGGAACAACATGTCCAAATTGAATTTATGATTTATCAAAATTTATTTGTTAGACTCATATATGCCTATGTTTGTATATCTTAAAATTAATTTTCACATGTTGTAAGTATATTATATCTTAAATTGTCGAGTAGGTAAAAAATTCGGGATCACGGATTTCGTTAACCCTACTTTGTGTGGGGAGAAGACAATTAGTCAGGTGAGTTTTCAAAATTTTACAAATGGTTATAAGAAATAACGTTTCAAAGGTCCATAATTTTAAATGTTATGTGTAATTGTTGGATCTTTTTACAAGGTGATTAACGAAATGACGGAAGGAGGAGTTGACTACAGTTTTGAATGCATTGGTTTAGCTTCCTTAATGGAAGAAGCTTTTAATAGCACTCGCCCGGTACACTTTTACCGGTTGGTTTATGTTTGATTTAGCATAATTACATTAATAAACCAATTGCAGTTTCCTATTAATTTCTCTGTAGGGTTCAGGTAAAACAGTAATATTGGGGATGGAACAAAAAGGTAAGCCAATAAGCTTGGGGAGTTATGATATTCTAAGAGGCAGAACTATTTGCGGAACATTATATGGTGGTCTGAAACCCAAACTTGATATTCCCATTCTCGTTGATAGTTATTTAAAAAAGGTATAAATTTACCTATTTATATATAGTTTTTTTTTTGGTCAACATTGGATTGACAGGACCTGATCCATAACCTAAACCCCACCCCAAAATTCTGATACCGAATTATTTGCTGGATCATCTTAACCATTAGACTAAGAGCAACTTGGCCCTATTTTTATATAGTTTATGTTCTTATTTTTGATATATGTCTATATATCTAGCATGTAATTAATTTTTTTTTTCAATTTCAGGAGCTTAATTTGGACGGTCTGGTTACACACGAATTGAACTTTGAGGAAATTAACAAAGCTTTTGATTTATTAACGGAAGGAAAATCTATTCGTTGCATTTTATGGATGGATAAATAACTGATTAATATCATAATTAGATGATTATTTTCTCCATCCATTCATGTCCCAAAAACATTGTCGGCAATAAAGAGAAACAAATTTTGAATATCCCGTGTATTAAATTGTAAAGAGTTAGAATCGTATATGTAGAGGAAACAGACTAAAAAATAGGCTTATCTACAGCGAAGCTAACAAATCTATAAACGTATAAGGAATAGGCTAAGAATGAAGGGGCTTGCTCATTTTTCTGACATAAAAAGAGGAGCAGGCTAAGAATGTGCGTAACCACAAGTAAATTATGATCCAAGAGATAACCGAGAGTAGACCATATTCCAACCTCCCCCCCCCTCTTCAGGTGAGAGAATAAAGATTGAATACTTGGACCTTACTTCATCACGCACAAAATGCAAATCCAGCTCGACATGCTTAGTTCTCTTATGTAACACATAAGATTTGTAACATATAGATAATGAAATTGTTATCAAAGTACAAATGCATTGGTTGAGTATGAGTAAAACCAAGTGTAACCAACAATCGTTTCACCCATAGTAGCTATTGTGTAGTAAGCAATAAAGCAATACTCAGCCGTCGAAGAAGAACCACTTACAGTGTTCTATTTCTTCGTCTTAACCTGACACTGACGTCCTTGTCAATGGATAAGTTCCCCAATCTGAATAAAACCATCCTTGACCGAGATCAAACTTTAGATAACGTACCAAACAAAGCGCAACATGCTAATGATCCTCACGAGGTTTGCTCATAAACTATGATAGAACATGGACGGTGATGAGGCCATCAGCCATATCCTCCTGATCACGGCGGCCATACAGCGCATCCCAAGCATCCATTCCCGGACCGGACATCCGAAGCAGGACGAAGGCCGTCCGAGATAAGTTCGTCGACTCTATCGGCACGCTGCTCAACCTGATCAAGCCCTTAGCCGAGACGGACTTGACCCAACTCAAACTACCACGGCCAAACGAGGAAGAGGTTTCTACCAACCAGAATGTGGACAGCTCCGTCCTGGCCGCAACCAGCACAGCACGGACCGCGGACAGTACTACCCCGGCCACAGCCCACACCCAAGACCACACGCCTTCAACCATCGGACCGGCCTAGGTACATATGTACTTTACCATTTCACTGTTTGCAGGTACGATCGTGGCCCCACCTCATTAAGTCCGAGATCAAGTCTTGATTCACGCGGACCACCCATTTGTTGTTTTTTTTAATTTGTTTCTCGTTTTGTTAAAGTGCTGAGTCACTTATTTCCCGTTCTGTTTGATTATGTCTTTATGTTTTGATTCTGTCTTTATGTTTCAGATCTTGTAATAATTGTCCATTGAAGGCCCCCAAACCATCGAACCACTATATAAGGTTCCCTTCGGCATTTGTACTTTTCATCATCGTTTTTCTTAAACAGCTGTCCGCCACTCTTTCTTTGAGGATTCGAGAACGAGAGACGAGTTCTTCCTTGAGAGGATTCCAAGGTTGAACGGATTTGAGTATCAAGGGATTTATCACCATCCTTTGTGGATCTCACATCGCTTTTCCGCCCCATCACCCAGATTTCGTCAAGTCAGACTCATCAAGGTCGCGTCGTTGGAATCATATCTGGGAAGCCCTCGTCCTCCAAGGCACCCATCAGACGGAGTATGCAAAGTCTGGCCAAGTAACTAATAAATATATGAAGTGCCCCAATAACCAGCTCTACTTCGTCGGATCAACAAGTAAGGGTGACTTAAATAATGCCAATTTGTTATTCTTTTCTAGATGAAAAGCAGATGGTTTGGAAGCCAACATATTCATCTCTATTATATATGTAGTATACTTTCTTAGGCATATATACATACTATTCTTGTTTCGAGTGAATGCCTAAGAAGTATTTCAATGGACCAAGATCTTTCATTTGGTATCAAGAGATAAGTAATCTTTAAACTCTTGTATGGCTTTCAGATAACTACCAGTAATCATCAGATCATTTACATAAACCAAGATATGCAATTGAATTCCTTTCTTTGCTAGAGTAATTATGTTTGCTTTTCAAACTACCAATTAATTAACAAATGCAAACGGTTATTGATGTAGCATTTGAGGATCGAATCCACAAAAGATCTAGAACTAACACAATAGAACTGCAAGACTCAAACTTAAGTTAAAGCAAGCCTAATTTGAGAAATTAAACTAATACTACTCAAACTTAAACAAGAACCAAACAAAAATCAAACAAAGTATGAACTAAACAAATTCAAACTAGTAAATGACTCAAGAAAAAAAGAACAGTTAAGAAGCAACACAATCGATAAAAAGGCGATGGGGTTTAGGCAATGAAATTGATCAAAAGGAAAGAAACCTAACTAATGATGCATATAGAGACATTAAGCTCAACCTAGAACATGAAAAACATAGATGGATCAACCCACTCTCATAGAATTGATCCCTTCATCAACCGATCAATCAAGCTAAACTCTCATTTGTTAATTCAAAGATCAATAAGCATTAAACACAAGTTCATTCAGTTCACTAATCATCCTAATTTTATCTCAATGGCTGGGGAAGAAAATCTCATAAAAAGGTCATTCCGAAATTTCGTCAGACATTTCTCCGGACGACAAAATTCCTAACTTCGAGATACAAATGGCCAAGTTATATCTAGCATTAAAAACACTTAAATAAAAGAATCTAACAACCTAAACATTAAAAACCAGTCATCTAACCCTAGATCTACCGAACTAGAACAAGATATTTTGGTTTTTGGGTTTGATTTGGTTCGGATCTTTTCGGGTTCGGGTTTTTGGGTCTAGTGATTGAGGACTTATTTGGGTATTTTCTATTTTCGGGTCTGATTTGGTTCGGGTACCTCCAAGTTCAAGTACATATATAAAGACTAGGAACTTTTTGGGTTCGGTTCCGAATTATTTAATTTAATTCATCTTAAAAAGTTTGAACTAATAAATAGTTAATAAAAATGCTTAAAATCAAAATCTAATGTACATATTTAGATATTTCTTTTTGGTTATATTGATCTTAAATTACTAATATATTGAGATTTTTTTTTGTCAACATTGGACCACAATTGGCCGACCCATTAGTCCTGCATAATGCAAGTGGCATAACTCGATCCCTCGACGTGCAAGTGCACCTATCTTTAGAGGACTTACCACCTACCATTTTAAATGGTTAAATTATTAAAATGGTAAATATAAATAATAAATAATAAATTTTAAAATATAATTATATTTCAGGTTTTCGGGAACCAATTTGGTTCTCGGTTTGGTTTGGGTTTTTGGGTACAAGTAGCTAGGCCCCAATCGAGTATTACGTTAGGTCCGGTTCGGATCGGGTTTGGTTCGAATCTTCAGATTTGGGTAAAATGACCAGGCTTATACCTAACCATCAACAAATCTAATGACTACTCACTTATTATAACAAAGAAACTCAAAAAAAAAAAAAAGCAAAGACAAACATTCATGTTCGAATCGGGTCTAGCATAAGAAGCTAAGTACACGATTCTATTAAAAGAGAAAATATTGGGAAAAAATTTTTTTAGGGCTTTGGAGAAAAAAAAGTGTATTGCGAATAGGATGATTGCCGAGTACAGTATATTGCTTGATGTGTAGTGCCAAAAACCAGATCCCTTATTTGAAAGATCTGCCCCTCTATTTATAGACCAATGAGGCGGTTACAAAGTAGATTGAATAAAGAAAAATATACAAATTTCTAGATAAGATCGTATCTAAAAGATTCTTGCTAGATTTTTGGAAATTTACCATGTTGGAATAGGAAAATTTCCATTTCTTTGTTTGCTGACGTGTCGTCCGACTTCCTTCAAGCTTCCGCGCACTTCCCGAGAACGAATTCTTCTGAGTTGAGACTTCAGTAAACTTGCCAAGTTCAATACTTAGAATTTGGTCCATTGTTTCCCGTGGACCGAAGCAGGATCTCGGATCCACCTCCAATAATTGTCCCCCTAGACTCGGAAAACTGTTGCCAAGTTTCTGATCTAGGAAGTTCTCCGCTTCTAGAATCTTCGGTCCACATGTCATTCCTCAATTGGATTATTTGAGGCGGTTTCCTTAATTTCTGTGCGCTGAGTATTTATTACTGTTTGGCATCGCTTCGGTTTCCGGTAAATTCCTATAAATACCGCGCCATCCCTCTTTTACCTTTCACTTCATTTTTGCGGTTAATCCTTCCAACTTCATTTTAATTTCCTTCTCCATAGTTTACTTCTAACTTCGAAAGTTTTCTGATATACTTCAAGTACTTTAAACAAAAAATGGGTCTCGATGATTTTGAACTTCCCAATATTGTAGAGGGTATGACTGCTGCTCTTGATGGGATGGAGACTCGTCTTTCTGGGGGATCTCTAGAGTTACCAGATCTTTTTTTGCGCCTACTCGGGACATCGTTGAAGGTCCTTTAAGTTATGGTCGCAGAACTTCACGACCTGCAAAAAGGCCAAGGGTTGACCCGCGTAGGACTGCTTCTCCTAGAGTCGCTACTCCTGGAGTCGTTACCCGCGGTAATGCTTCTGGTGTTTCTTGGGGGAGAGGAAGGGGCGTTCTTGACTTCTGTTTTACCCATGACCATTCTGATCCAAGGTCAATTTTGGAGTTTCAGATAGAATGTGCTAATCTAATGCGTCAGATTAGAACATCATTTGAGCGTCTCCCTTCTCGGGACCAAATGGAGAATCGGGAGGAATATGAAGAGGCTACGTATCTGCTGTTTTGGGTAAGTTATTTTTCCGAGTTCAGTTCCCTCATCTTGTTTTTGCTTCAAATCTTCTAACTTTGCTTTGTTGAAGTTTTTGTAGTTTATCGCCTTTCTGAACAGCATTATGCTTCAGCATGAGAGGTTCCACGCTGACCCGGACAGGAGTGTTTGGAGGAACTCTGGCCGAGCTGGCCAAACCCAACTCGAAGCAGTGGAGGCGTTGGTCCTAACTTACTGCCACCGAAGAAGAACTCACTCGTGTGAAGAACGAGTTGAAGGTTGAGCGCGAAAACATTATCAGATTGGTGGAACAGAATGCGGCTTTGATGGAGTTACTTAAGTGCGGTGAGTTGGACCAGAACACGGCCTTCAAGTCTACCGAGAAGGCCAATGATAAGCTTTAGGGGCTCCAGAACGAGTTGGACTCTATGAAGGAGAACTTCGACTCCCAAATTCACCAGGTTCTAAATGACGAGAAGAAAAAGATTTTCCAAGATCTTCGAGATTAATTTTCCGAGCGCTTCAACCGGATTGCTGCTTGGTTTAATGATTTGGATAGGAACCTGGAGGCTCGGTTGGCTTATGCCCAATATCTTGGGTCGAAGAGTGCTCTCGACTTCTCTCTACTTGGGTTGTGAACATTCCTTCAGTAGTTATTGACTCGATGACTGCTAATGTGAATGAGTCCAAGGATGTTGTCGACAGGGAGAACTTGATGGCGTTACTTCCTGGAGACTTAGTCGTTCTGGTTTTTGAGATTGTGGAAGCGTCGAAAAGCAAATATCAGACTAGGAATTATGGTTCCTTCCCCTTTTTTTTCTGTCTGAATTTTTGGATTTTTCATAGTTATTCCTTTGATTCTTGTAACCGCTGCTCTGCTTTTTATAAGTCATCTCTTTGATCCTTGTAATCGTAGCTTGGCTTTTTTATAAGTCATCTCTTTGATCCTTGTAATCAGCAATTGCCTTGTAATTATTTACCTGTATAATGAACAACGTTGTTATTTTTTGTTAATATGATATTTTAATTCGTTTCAAGTTCAAATTCTGAATATGAGAACTTGTTTAAAAGGGTTGTCTCATAATTTGTATCATAATTGGACAAGTACGAAGCTTAATTCCCAAGGTCTTTTCTTGTTTCTGCACATTAGCTACGTTTCTCTCCTAAGTTTGAGAGTTCGATCCCGATTGTTAGGAAGAGAAGTTTTACTGTCTGGCATTTTAAGCTGAAATTTTAAGACTTAGTTTAAGTTTTTAAGAATTTCAACCTCGGAAACAAACTTCATAGCATTGTCTTTTTTTTTTTGAGAACATTTTTGTTTAAATGTACAGAACTACGTTCTGTCTTGGTTTGAGAACTTAATCTCGCGAATATATACAAAGCTATGCTTTGTCTTTGTGTGGGAACTTGATCCCGTATTTGGAAGAACTTAGTCTCGGCTAAGTGTGAGAATTAAATCTCGTATTTGTTTGTGAGAACTAGGTCTCATTTTTAGGATTTGCGAGAGTTATATCTCGGCTTTTGTGTGAAAAGGATATTTTTGGATTTTGCGAGAGATTAGGTCCCGGCTTTCAGTGAGGTTTGAGACTTGGTTCTATTATTTACGAGTTTAGGGACTCGGCAAGATTTTAAGACTCGTCTATATGGAATGGGATTTTACGACCCGACAAGGTTTTAAGACTCGACTTTTTAATGTCTTTGCGAGAATTTGATCTCGTCTTTTCGGGAGTTAGGGTGTAACCCATTTTTTTTTTGAACTCGAGATGGGAACTTATAAAAATTTTATTTAGTTATAGCTGCACCCGAAGGGTACCTACGTACCGCGTAGGGATCAAACCAATACGTAGTTCTGATTACATAATTAATTAGATGAGGATGCTTCAAGTAACGCATCGAAATCTTCGTGCGGCGTATCTTCAATAGTAGTATCGTTTCAAGTTGACGGAGTTCCAAATTTGCGGAACCATTTCTCTTTCCATAGTCGCGATCTTGTAGACTCCTGGTTTTATGATTTTGCAGACGACATACGGCCCATCCCAGTTGTCGCCGAGTTTTCCTGCGTTAATTTCAGCTGTGTTTCAAACACTTTTCGGAGTATTAGATCTCTAATATGTCTGCATTTTAGCACCTTTAGAAGCATCATTTAGTCCACATTGCATCTATATTCATAGCATTATCATCAATCTAGAGTCCCTTTTAAGTTCATATTGCATACATGTTGCATATGGATTTGTTTAGGTACTTTTGGAGCTATTTGGATCATTTTCGAGCAAAGTAGACGTGAGGAGCATCATAGACTTGGACTTGAGGATGAAACACAACTTTGGAGCATAATTGTGCCAAATTTAGTGCAACTCGGCCTCACCACTCTCCAACAGGCTGAGTCAAGAATTTATGTTGGGAAAATTGCCACTCACCCGCACCACTCGCTGCGCAGGCTGAGTCAAGAATTTCTGCTGGAAAAATTGCCACTCACCCTCAATACTCGCTGCGCAGGCTGAGTCAAGAATTTTTGACTCCATTTTGTTGACTTTTATCGTGTTGACTTTTTTAGGGTTTTGTATGTGGGCTATAAATACCACTTTTAAACCCACAAAAACACAATCCATGTTTTTTTCCTCTTTTGTTCTTGAGAAACACCACAAAACTCTCTCTACTTTTGTAATCAGATCTATGGTTTAATTTCAAGTATTTGGCTTTGATTTTTATATCATTCTTCTTATCTTTCTTTGCTCTTTAAGATTATATGTTTTTTTAAAAATTCTGGGTTTGTGTTCTTGGTAACAATATCTAAGTAGATCCATTAGGGTGATTAAGGAGATAGGCTAGATATTTGTAGATCTAGGGGTTTTATCACTTGTTCAAGCTCTTTCATGTTTAGATCTCTCTAATCTAGGTGTGCTTCATGTTTATTTCATTCTAGCCATTTGAAATCTGATCTTATGCATTCATGCCCACAAGGTGTTTGTGTTAATGCTTGATAGACCCTAGGATTTAAATTTGCTTCTTTTACCTAAGATATTAGTTGTTTAGGGAGTAAGTTAGGCTTAATAGACTGTTTTTCATGCCTCATTTACTGTGGATCACCACGAGAATGGATTTGGTTGCAACAAAAAGGAGAGGTTTAGTCTTCATGAGAATGATTATGAATTAATTATGTTTCTTGGCTTAGAGATCAGCTCACTAGGTTGTTGGAGAAGTGATTGGCCCCTAGGTTTTCTTAGATTGATTATCCCAGCTCCTCATGAACCTATCTTCATCATTGTTTTTGTTATTTGCTTTGCTGTCATTGCTCTTTAGATTTTGCTGTTCTGTTTATGCTTTGCCTTAGTTTATGTTTCTTATCATTTGCATCTTACTTCTCTGTTTTAGGTTGTTAGATAATCATCTCATCTATTTGGCTTGAATTAGAATAGTTTATCACATCCTGAGTGTTAGCTTCACACCCATTTGGTTCGATAACCCTTTATGCTACAGGGATTTGAATAACTAGGTGGCAAAAACCTTGTTATCAAATTGGCGCCGTTGCCAATTGGGTGTTTGTTAGTTGCATTTAGAATTTTAGACTTTCTGAGATCAAGTTCTATTTTCGTGTTGCTATGTGTTCTGTCTTGGTGGTTCCTTCTCTGTTTCAGGTACATATCATCTCATCTCAACTCATGGAGTATGCCCATGTATAAGCCTATTCTTCCACAACCCATATTCAAGAAGAGGAGTGCAACTTGCTGGAACTGATTTTGGGAGAAGAATTTTGTATCACAAGATACTGATTAGCCAACTGAAACACATAGTTATTCTCATCTAAAAATTGAGCAACTGATATAATTCTAACTTAAGTGCTTCAACATAGTAGACAGATTTTAACAAGAAGTCTGGTCCAATCGATATGGATCAGCCTAAATTGGAACTTATTCTCTCCCATCTTCCATAATTATCAAAATTTGATGGTATATCACGAACGTTTGACAACATCTAAACCCTTACCGTGAGATGATGTGAGGCTCCCGTATCTAGTATCCAAGGAGGTGAAGAAAACGTACCTGATAGTCTCTCTGCAGACGATGTTGATTCTTTTCCACCATTCAAAAAATTATTCAACATTCGCCAATGATCCTCACTAAGTTTCACTCCAGCCTTGTCTTGACTAGTAATCATAAAATTAGCATTTTCAGTCGGTGACTCAGTACGAGGCACATACACACAAGTAGCATACTGTTTTTGCCCATGCCTATGGCCTAACACACCCCATCATTTGCCAATCAAAGTTTGAACTTTGGTTCTATCTCCCCACCACTCTGCATATTAGATTACTGCAAAACACAGAGAAGCATGACCAATACAATTACAATGAGCACATATTGTATTGTTTTCCTTTGCCTCTGATAGAGGCCGCAACTACTTAGATTGAGCAACAAAAGCATTGACCTTAGGAGCCACTTCACCGCCAACTCTGAGATCCTCCTCGTGTTGAACCATGTTGTACACTTCTTCCAGAGGCTGTATCAGCACATGCAACAATCAAGGAGTGAATAGATCTAAACTGAATATCAAGATCGTACAAGAATTGATGTACCTTATCTTCTTGTCGATCTGCTTCTTAGTGAGTAACAAGATCATATTTCGCATTTGCCATAACTATAAGTGTGCATCAACCGTTGGCTAGAGAAACTGGCCCATATATGATTCAATAGCCAGACCCCTTTGTTTGCAGTAAGCAAGCTTAGCTTTTAATTATTAGAGATTGGAACCACTTATCACAGAGAAACATTTCTTGAGATAATTCCACATGTTTGAAATAGTCGAACGTAACTTACGTTCAATGGTCATACAAATCCATGAAACCTGGAAAGCTTAAAATAGTCTTCCAGCCTTCAGAGTCTGTCGAGTCTTCAACATGTTTAACAATAGAATCATCGAGAAAACTAAATTTCTTTCGTGATGTCAATGTTGTTTTCAATCCACTTTCCACCCATCATAGTTTGTCTTTTGAGGAGAGGAAGCGATATCACATCGTCAGAATTATTAGCAGAGGACGAATCATAAGGCAAATTTTCCTCCTCACTTTAGTCGCAACAACAGCAGTATTTTCAGTCGGCATATTCAGGAGAAAAAATGAAAATTTTTAATTTTGAGTTCAGGCTTGTGAAACCATAAAGAGAAACAGATTCTAAATATCTCGTGTATTGAATTTTAGAGAGTTACAATCTTATATGTAGAGAATATAGAACAAAATAATAGGATTATCTACACCTAAGCTGACAAACGTATAAACACAAATAATCAGCTACGAACGTGTGTAAACCACAACTGAATTATGACCCAAGAGATAGCAAAAAGTAAATCATACTCATATTGGGAACAGAGAAACACATATTAATAATAGTATTCATAAATTTATTATACATAAATTAATCACAAATCACTTTAGACCTTATAGTGACAACAACCTTATAATCGATCAACTACTTCTAGAATCAAAATCTTTTAACTTTACAAGTCAGCTATAGAGATGTACGATTGGAAATCTTCTAACTTAGGAATATCATAGATTCTTTGGCCTTTTAGGTCATTATATTCTTGTATAAGTACTTTTGTAACTATCATAATCAATACAATGATCTTTTCTCAATTCCTTACATGGTATCAGAGCAGAGTTCTAAAAACCCTAAATTCATCTAGCCGGCTTCTTTTAAACATTCTTCTTCATCCTCAATTCGCTTAAGCAAGAGCATTGTTCTTCTTCTACATCTATTATTCTAATCGTCTATCACCATGTTCGACTCTCAGGCAGTTGAACAACAACCTCCCGTAGCCTCTTCATACACGGTTTATCCTTCTGATAATCCATGCTTCTTAATCACACCGAATCTTTTATGAGAAGACAACTATTATGAATGGACAACTGAACTTTCCAATTTTCTTCAAGCCAACAGAAACTTGGGTTTACTAATGTCTCATTTCCAAACCTATTTCACAAGAAATTCAATGATCGTTGGTTAGATCTGAACGTCTATCATTCTAGTTTTACGCTCTATTGTTTCTCATGTCCTAAATGCACGACAAATTTGAGAGGCTTTGCGTTTGCATGTTTTATGTTAAAAGTGGTGTGCATCATCATCTTATTGAATACAATATTACCAATTGCAAGTATATACCTAAAAACTTCAGGTGTTTAACAAAATTATGGAAAGAACTTCAAAATCTGAAATCAACAACGGTATGCACTTGTCCTGCTGCTACAGATATTGATCATGAAAAAAAGATTCGAGAATCCACAAATTTCTCCTTGGTTTCGATAACTCTCGTTTCCACACCATCCGCTCTCAAATCATTAATGAAGAGCCTTTAACAGACTTGAACTAAGTTTACACTCGTATTCTTTGCGATGAACAACACCTTAACACCATCCACAACAAAGAGGTTACTCACGATGCAGTTGGATTCTGTTCTCGCAAGCCCTTCTCAGCCCATGTTGTTTGTCGCTGCGGAAGCTACAACCAATTCGTGATGCTCCTTCCTATTACACTCATTGTTATCTCGAAGGGCATAATGCTATGAAATTTTTTCTTCTTCATTGTTTCCTTGACTCGTACCTTGAGCAAAAATTGATATGATAATGGACCAGCAACAAGCACCTGATCAAGGAGATGGAGATGAGCTAGAAGTAGAAGGAGTACAACACGCTTTGGAGCTGCCAATTGGACCCATTACTATAGCTAAGGCAAGACTACTTGAACAGGTTATTGGCACGTTGCTAATACAAGTCGAGAGCAACCTTAGTCCTATGGCTAATCCAACCACACTGGTTTTGATTCAACCCGACTAAGAGTTGTCAATGAGAGGTGTGTGTTCTTGCATTCTTTTCATTGTGTCTAGTTTTGTCCCAATGAGTTTTCTAGACCAAGGTTTTTAACGAGGTTTGTCAACACACACTCTACATTATTCCTCATTGACAACATGCTAAGAAGGGGAAAAGGAGGCTCAAATTCGACTAAGGCATTAAGTGGGTTCTTATATACTTTATGTTTTGAGTTTTGGGCATTTGTATTCTCAACCCACTTATTTCTAAAGCCCATTTTGTGGCTGAGTATACTATATAAACCTAGAACCCTAGTTTGTTCTTCACTTTCACCAAACATTTTAATCAAAATCCCCTTTTTAACTTGTTTGATCTTGAGGTGAGTAATATCCTTTAACTTGTTAGTTCTTTATGTGTGTCATATCCAAAGTACTCTCAAGGCTAAAGAGATTTCTATCTCTCTTAATAGTTCAAATCGTTCCACCAAACCACAAAAATGTTATGTTTATCTTTCCATCATTGTCTCTTCATCAGCTGCATCATTTGGTCTTCACTCGACTCTCACCTCGATCAAAACTGATCGAGTTCACCTTCTCCATCGCTTCCTAAACAAAACTCGAGGCTATCACTCGATCAACACTCACTTGAGTATGACTTTTCAGCTTCCTACGCTTGGTTCTGTATGTTATGCAGCTTGGAAACGAATGTTCTTGTTCATAGTTACAACAACTGCTTGATCCTACTCCTGGAAACTCTTACCTCACTGTAGGTTCGTGTTAGCAAGCAACTTGTGGAGGAAGCGATTCATGCGGTTGTGAAGGACGCAATTCTTCTTCTATGAATAGGGGTCATGGTCGAGCTAATTTCACATCTGGCATCACCATCAATCTCTACTATGTCCACGTCTGACCAGCTAGCTGCTCTTATCAGTCTTCTACATAATCAAAACACAAATATGATAACTGACCGAGTTTATAGTAAACCAATTTTAACTATTGTTATTCTTGATAATTGATATGCATCATACTTACATAGACTTGCATGCATGTTTTGATCTTTTTTTATCACTCAGAAGTCACATCCATTCATTTTAGTATAAGTTTTCTATAAGTATGCATTCTAAAGTTTTAGACAGATCGAGTCGCATATTTGTTTGTGTCTTAGTCTTTTTAGGGTGATTGGAGCCAACTCTTGGAAGTGTGGAAGCTAAGGACCAAGCTCTTGAAGTAATGAAGCACCAAAGAGAGGAGAGGAATATTTTGTTGTGTCGCCACATGTTTATTCAGTTATATTCATCTTATATTCGCGTAGGTGTTGGGGGTTACCAAACCCCTCGACCCACCAGCTGATCCAAAGGGACAGGCCCCAAAACATCTCGGACGGTCCAACTCGTCTAACATTGCCTTGGACCAATTCAAGACTAATGAGCCGCTGCTAAGCCTATAAGCGGAAGGAAGCACCAACCTAAAAAGAGACACGCGTGCGGCACATAGAAGAAGGTTCTAGTATGACATTCCCCTATAAAAGGGGAGGGGAATTGTAAGCAAGGGGCATGATATATGAACAGTACCACCTGGATTATCCTATGACTTAGAAATTGTATTGTCCATAAAAGTATCTCACCCAATTTGTATTTTCTCCTTGTTACTTTCTCCAAGCATAAATAATCCCTCATTACTTTCTTAAATACTGAAAATAATCCCTCGTTACTTTCTTATGTACTAAAAATAATCCCTCGTTACTTTCTTAAGTATTGAAAGTTATCCCTTGTTACTTTCTTAAGTATTGAAAGTTATCCCTCATTACTTTTTATGAGATCATTTAATTACCAAGTCAAATCTCAACTCTAAATTAAAAGTATCGAGCCGAGACCGGTACAAACAATTTGGCGCTAGAAGGAGGGGGAGAAGATTTTTAGGTGATTAAATGACTGACCATAACCCAGTGACAGTGGTCAAGAAGATCCCTCCGGGACAGAAAATCGGACCATCGGCCCCAAAGGTCTCACTGTCGACACCGAAGACTAATCACCAAACCGAAGCTCTGCTGGGAACCGAGCAGGACGCGCTCGGTATGGCAGTTGACAGACCTACCCAGACTGGCCACGACAGGATGTTAAGTACAAAAAAAGCTCAGCGTGTGGTAGACTCACTCTTCGCTATGATGGAACGAATGGAAAAGACAAGTGATAGGTCCGAGCAAAACTCCGAGATACTGGCCCACCTGCAAGCCGAACTCAGTGGAGACGTCGTCACCGACAGACGTCCTCCAGCTTACATGGTAAACTTTTCACCGCCTCATTTACAAAGGCAACTGTTCGACAGTCCCTCCAAGCCTCGTCAAAATAGAAGTCAGATGGGCGCGTCCGCGTCACCGACGATCCAAAGGACGTCGAAATACGAGCGTTAAGAACCGAGGTGGGCTAGATGATGGCCTAGATGCATTGATCCCAAAGCTCCATGCCAGAAATAGCGCGCGTACTTTATGAAACACAGAACACACCTTTTACCAAGCAGCTCTCTAGCACCCCCATTTCGCCCCGACGTGAAGGTCAAATGCCCGACCTTTGATGGAAAATATGACCCTAGAAAGTTTCTCAAGGCATTTAACCTTGCCATGGGGAGGGTGAGGTTCTCTCCGGAAGAAAAAGACGCGGGCTATTGTCAACTATTTGTTGAAAATTTAACTAACGATGCTATGGAATGGTTTTACAAGCACGATCAGTACTCCATTGACAGTTTTCAACAACTTGCCGAGGCCTACCTTAGGCACTACTCAGTATTCATGCAGAGGAACGCCTCGGCAACGGATCTCCAAGCCATAGTGTAGGGGCCGAAGGAGTTCCTCCGCTCCTTCCTCAGACGATTTTAAAAGTTAGCATCACGAATTACAATAGTCGACGACACCGGCATTGATATGTTGAGAGAGGCCTTATAATATGATTCAGAACTCACAACGGACTTTAGGTTGCGCCGTCCTCTTTCTCTAGAAGACACCATTCACCGCGGCTGTGTTCGCCGAGATAGAAGAGGACAACGTGGCAAAATTAAAGAGATACAAGAATCAAACTCCCGCTGTAAGAGCCACACCCAAAGAATCGACTCACGAAGAGTACCACGAACCGCGCCAGCACTATGACCGAGAGTACAAAAGCAACAAAGGCAAAAAAGCTTCTACGTACGCAGTCAGCACCACCGACGACAAATCCCGATGCCTCTGGATCCTAGCTAACAAATGGTATAGGGACTCGTCACGAGATAAACAGTCCTATTGTGACTACCACAAATACACTGGACACGCAACGTCCGAGTGCTTTCGCGTGAAAGAGTTGCTATTAGCAAAATTTGAGAGAGGCGAGGTCAAATTAGCCGAGCCCGAGCACCCGCACGGAGACGGCGGCGCGGCGGGAAGCCAAAAATTATGAAATTGTGAAGTTAGAGCAGATGACGAGGAGCCACTGAGCAAGCGTACAGACCATGAAGAATTTCCCGCACCCCCACCTCCTCGACAGACGGTCATGATTATGAGAAGTATAAGGGAAAGACACGACTCTGTACTGTCAATCAAAAGTTACGAGCGCGCGGCCAAATCAATCCGGGCCAAGGTAGAAGAAAAACACGCTGCTTCTATTGTAGCCCTCGTACAAAGCGTCATCCTGGGAATGCCCTGGATACATGCAATGAAGACTGTCGTCTCCACCTACCACCAGTGCGTGAAATTCCTGACTGATATAGGAATCTTCACTCTCCGCAGAAGCCAAAGGATGGCCAGGACATGTTTCATTACCGAGCACAAACTCCAAAAATTAGCCTCGCAGTCCTACATGAAAGCCACTGAAGTATCGATGAGCATTCTTCCACGGAACATTTTACAAGATAACCCAAAAAAGGAGACCACAGAGACAATCTGCTTGGACTCGGATAAGCCAGACCACTGCGTCAAAATTGGTCGGGAACTAACTGCTGCGTTTTGCAGCGAGCTCATTCCTTTCCTCAAAAAGAATCTATCAACATTCACTTGGAGTACAGAAGATATGCAAGGAATAGATCCAAAAATAATCAGCCACGGGCTCAACGTCGACCCAACTTATAAACCAGTCAAGCAGAAGCAAAGGAAACTCGGACCCGAGCACTCTCAAGCAGTAAACGACGAGGTTGATCGCATGACCAAGGCCAATTTCATCACTGAAGTTAAGTATCCAAAATGATTGGCCAACCCTGTCGTCATCTAGAAAAAGAATGGTAGTTGGCGCATCTGTGTAGACTTCACCGACCTCAATAAAGCTTACCCGAAAGACACTTTCCCACTCCCGCACATCGATCGGCTCGTCAAGTCAACCACAGGAAACGAACTCATGTCTTTGATGGATGCCTTCTCCGGATACAATCAAATAAAAATGAACGTGGCCGACCAGGAAAAAACTGCTTTCATCACTGATCATGCTGTTTGGACTGAAAAACGTCGGGGCCACTTATCAAAGGCTCGTAAACAAAATGTTCGCAGGATAACTTGGACATACGATGGAAGTATATATTGATGACATGCTCGTCAAATCCTTGAAGGTGTAATCTTATGTTGCCAACCTCAACAAATGTTTTGACGCGCTCAGAGCCTATCAGATGAAACTCAACCCATCCAAGTACACCTTCGGCGTAACCTCCGAAGAGTTCCTTGGTTATATCGTAACCCAAAAAGAATCGAGGCCATCCCAAAGTGAATCACCGCAGTGCTTCACATGCCATCACCAAAAAATACTCGAGAAATCCAAAGGCTAACAGGATGAATTGCCGCCCTCAATCGCTTCATCTCATGATCAACCGATAGGTGCCTGTCATTCTTCCAATTACTCCGAGGAAATAAACACTTTATTTGGGACGAGGCCTGCGAAGAAGCCTTCAAGCCAGAAGCCGGGGAGACCATGTACCAGTATGTTGCGGTAACTATCATCGCGGTCAGCAGAGTTCTTGTCAATGAAGACTGCGGCGAGCAGAAAACAATTTTCTATGTAAGTAAGGTTCTGGATGACGCGGAGACACGATACTCAGCGATAGAGAAGTTAGCATTAACAGTAGCTACCGTGGCGCGGAAGCTCCGTCCATACTTTCAATCCAACAGCATCGTCGTCTTGACAAATCACCCGCTACGAACAATATTTCATAGCCCAAGTCACTTAGGATGTTTAACCAAGTGGGCCATCGAGCTGAGTGAATATGATATTGAGTACAAAGGACGAACCAACGCCAAATCTCAAGTCTTAGTTGATTTCATCATTGAGCTGACCCCAACACCTCAAAATAATCTTCCACTAGAACAAGCAAACAAGTGGACTTTGCAAGCCGACGGCTCGGCAACTCACCACGGCTCAGGAGTTGAAATCCATCTCGAGTCACCGACAGGGGAGATACTGGAACAGTTTTTTCGCCTAGCTTTCCCAGCATCTAACAACGAAGCTGAATACGAGGCCCTTCTCGCCGGGCTGTGGCTGGCAAAGGAACTTGGTGCATGGCATATTCTTGCCTTAATGGATTCACAGGTCATCGTTAGCCAACAAAACGGAGAATACGGGGCTAAGCGAAAAAGGATGGCTACGTACTTAAAAGTAACCAAGGAGCTTGCAAAAGAATTCTCCACATTTGAGCTCGTCAAAATTCCCCATGGCGATAACTCCTTGGCAGACGCCTTAGCAGCCTTAGCTTCCACCTCGGATCCAACATAGCACCAAGTCATCCTCGTAGAGTGCGTTGAACGCGCGAGCATTGAGTTAACAAAGGCTCACTATTTCGCCATCGACAAGAACGAGGAAGTAGAATTCGAAGACTTGCCAAATAAGCCAAAAACGGGTGACGAGGACTGGAGAGCAGAAATCAAGGCCTATATCATCGACGACAAATTACCCACGAAAAAGTGGGAGGCGGAAAGACTCAAAGCCAAAAGCGCCTCATACGTTGAAATAGACGGTAACCTATACAAACGAGCAGCAAACAGAGTCTTACTTAGCTGCATCCATGGTGAACAAACTCTGCACATCATGGCCGAGGTCCATGAGGGTGCCTACGAAAATCATTCCGGGAGACGAACACTTGTCCATAAAATACAAATTGGGTATTATTGGCCAACTATGATGGCAGATTGCGAAAAATATGCCAAGTCATGTGAAAAGTGCCAGAATCACGCACCGCTCATACACGCGCCAGCCGAAGAGCTCACCTCGTCTGTGATGCCTTACCTTTTTATGCGTTGGGCCATGGACATAATCGACCCTCTCCCTACGTCAAAACAAATGCATTTCCTCCTCGTCATGACAGATTACTTCACCAAGTGGGTCGAGGCAAATTCCTTTGCCAAAATTCAAGACACCGACATCCAAAAGTTTCTATGGAAAAAAATTTATGTCGCCATGGGTTGCCGTACGAGATTGTAACTGACAACGGTTCACAGTTCACATTATCCAAATTAGAAGGGTTTTGTGCGCGCTGGAAAATTCATCTCAGCATGAGCATGCCTCGAAATCCGCAAAGAAATGGACAAGCCGAAGCCATAAGCAAGATTATAATCAAAGGCATAAAAGCACCTCGACGAAAAGAAAGGGAGATGGTCTGACGAACTTGACGGCGTCTTATGGTCACACCGCACAACACCGGCACGGTTAACCGGACGAACACCATTCACGCTATTACACGGAATAGAAGCAATAGTACCAGCAAAGGTAAACATAGAAAGTATCTATCGGCAAGTATTTACACATGACGAAAAACACAACTCGATGACCTCGAAGAAATTCGCAACACATCAAGATTAAGAGTTCAGTGGCATCAACAGCAAGTGTCCAAGTATTACAACAGGAAAGTCAAACAACGAAGGTTCGTAGAAGGCAATCTTGTCATGCGTCAAGTGTTTGAAAATACGGTTGAACTCAACACAAGAAAGCTCAGTGCAAACTAGAAGGGCCCATATAACATTTCCAAGGTTGTGAAGCCTGGAGTCAATGAACTTATGTACATGGCCAGGGACATGATACCCAGAAGCTGGAACACTAACAACTTCAAACGTTTTTACTATTGAAGAACAGCGATGCCGAGGGTTAACTCCACAAAAACTTAAACTCCGCTGGCACCACCTTTTTACGCCTTTTAATAATCGCCGATGACGATGCCATTTTGGAGCGCTCCCCGGTTCAATATCCCTGATAAAACGTACCGAGCACAATAACAATCGACGAAGACAAAGTGATTTCATATAAAGCGCCAGAATTTTTACAAGTTCAAAAAATTACCGTCCTCGGTCCTTAAATCAACATACAAGCAACGAGTGGAAAAGTTAATTAAAAAAAAAAAAAAAACTACTCTCCTAAAGTCCCCTCTTCCTAAACTACTCTCCTAAAGCCGAACGGCAAAAACAACAAAACTACTCTCCTAAAGTCCCCTCTTCCTCTCCGGTACCAAGCACTGCTTCTTCATTATCTTGCCGAGGCCCACCAACGCAAAGCCGCTTTACCGATTCACATAACTCGTCAAGACCGACGAGCACGCCATCATCGTCTGTCATTACAAAAGGATGAAGATCCTCCTTGTCAAGATTAGGGACTTCTACCGCCGACGCTCAAGCCTCGTATTCTACGGCGTCCTTGTTCAGTTGATCCAAAACGCCACTCGGCACTTTCACTTTGAGTTTGTCCTTCATGAACTTGACATAGTCAAGAGTCGCCAATGCTTGGCACTGAAGCAGACGCAACTCGTATTTCGCATCCGCGGCACGGATAAATTCTCCGACACGCTTCAACTTAGCATTCATCAATTCTTGATCTTCAGAATGACGAGCACGCTCAACAGAAATCTTCTCGCGCATTCGACGAATGGCCTCGTCGAATTGGACCAAGGTAAATTCAAGTGTTCGGCGAATGGCCTCGGCATCATGCTCTAGTTGGCGCACTTAAGCACGCAATTGTTCCACCTCCTCGGCAAGAGAAAGCTTTTCCTGCCTCATCTCCTTCAGCCGCCGCAGGCCGTCAATCACCTTGTCCTTGGCATGTTTGGCCCGATTTTTGCACACATTCAACTCATGTAGCACACCATCCTTGTCGCAGGCTGCGGCGTGATCCTCGTACCTTTCCTCGATAACGTTAAGATTGCAGAAAACCTGAAAAGCAACTATAAGAAAACAACGAGGATGGTCCCAACAATCACCGAAGCAAAAACTGTGTACCTGCGTTAGAAGAGCAGCAGTATTGACGATGAGGTCACCTTCAAGCATCTTCTCTGGCCTCAGCATACCGCAATACGATTATTTTATCTTGAATAGCAAGTCCCCACTAACGCCGCTGTCAAACCTGAGCGGCTTCGTCTCGTGGTACTTGAAGGAGATGTCAAAGTCCATCGATCCCCTCGTCTCAGTCTCCTCGACACGAACGGCCTTCCTAGCTCGAGCACCAAAACTTCCTCCCTTAAGTGGGCGCTTCGAATTTTTCCTGCATAGGGAGTGTTCTTCAGTCTGCATTGGGGGAGGCGTCGAGTGATGCGGAGTAGTTGAACAATGCTAAGTACCCGCCATCGATGGCCGAGGCGAAGGAGTCGCTAAATTATTGCCATGGTCGGCAAGAGTAGACTCAATTTCCTCCCCCCTCCCCCCCCGCCTCGTCATTGTTAGCCCTTTCGACCAAGTTTGGTGCGATGACCGTTGTCGGGGGCTCAAGATCCTCTGGGCCAAGTATAGGCACAGACGAGGCAAAGATTTCCCCGTAATTCGACAAGGGGCAACGTCTGGCCATTCTCGCTCTTGACACTGCAAAAAAAAATCGAGGCCAAGTCAAAAAACAAAAAAAAAGACCGAAGCTAGCTTCGACACGTACCTTCTCGAACTCTTCTTAAGTTCCTTCGTACTGTGGGAGTATGTCGTCTGGCCACCCAGCTGTTGTGTGCTGCTTGATCGTTTGGACGTTGTCACAAAAGTTATCGGGGAAAACCCTGAAACCGGGAGGATGCGGATCTGCAAAAGAAAAAGAAACTCAGTCACAAGGCATAATAGGAGACGAGGCAAAATGACCGAGGCACCATCCTACCAGGATTAGCATTCCAGAAAATTTGGTAATAGCGCCAAGGATTAATAACCGAGGAGCTGTCTATCCTAATGAAGAAGTAGTTGTCCTTCCAGTCGTTGATCTTACTGGGAAAGTTGTTCGCAATCCCGAAATTGTTTTTGGCTGAGATATAAAACGTACCGTCCTTCTTCGGACTCATAGAGATCCTCGTCACTTCCTCAAAGAAGTCGGTAGTTATATTTAACCCGCACTCCGCTTTAACGATCAAATATGCCATCATATTCTTTAGAGATGCTGCAGATAGTTGCATAAAAGCAATGTGCCGACGCACGCAATAATTGACGAGGAGCTGTGGTAATGGAAACTGCATTCCACAATCTTTAAACAAGTACTCGTGTAGCAAATATAACCATTAGGCGGTGACCGCGGCCTATCAGTAGGACTTGGAATCCAAAAATGTATCGGAAGAGTGATTTGGCATCAGTTAATAGTACGTCGAAGAGACTTTGGTGAGGTCTTCATTGAAGGCCATTTCTGCGACCTTAACCAAGCCCTAACTCGCCAACGCGCTTCAGATATATGTGGGTCATTTTCCTCCGAGGCCACAGAATCGTTGTCTGAGGGATCATCCGCAACATCGACAATTTCAGGCCCCATATCCCTTAAGGGCTCAAAATTTTCACCCATCGAGGAGTCCTCCTGGTTGTCTCCCATCTCAGCCTCACTACCCTCTACCTCGTCATGGCTTGCTCGGAATCCCCATCCTCATCCTTTCGCTCAAGGCCCTCCTTGTTAATTGGTTGGGACATGCCCGCCTTGTCGTTCGGTTGGAATTTACCCGCCTCGTCATTCGGCCAGGTTACACCCGCCTCATAAACCTGAATTGCTACCGCCTCATCATTCTCCAACGGATCCTCGGTGACCGGATTTGTCGTCCCAATCACACTAGTATAACCTTCACCCGGGACAGCCGCATCGTCATCTAGATGCGCGGCAGGAAGCTCATTTCCAGAACTACCGATGCCGGCTTCGTCTTCTTCAACCAATTGCGTCCCCTCATTAGTTCTTGCTGAGATTTCAGCCTCGGCCTCCAAAGCCCTAGAATTGACCTTGTCAACCGTGGCCAAATCCACTGTGGCATCGGCGCCCGTCTGCAGTTGGCTAGACTCAGAACTTGACGCGCCGAACTCAGACTCACTTCTTGTCGCCTCGTCACCAGAATTTCTAGACATGGCCGAAATAGACAACGCCTAAAAGAGAAGGGAAGAGAGAGTACCTGGTAGAGGATTTGCGAAGATAGAAATGAAGAAATGGATTAACAACCCCTTACATATAGAAGAGAGGGCGCGGTAACCAAAACGTTGCCATAATTACGCCTAGGCAAACCCTAGAAACGGCGCGGCGCTTCAGTTGTCACATCTTTTAACGATAATAAATGAAGAACCGCCAACGCGGAGGTGTCACATAGATCAGCGTGCGCCTCGTAAAACCATGGTGTGATGACTGATGACATCACACTCAAGGGGCTATTGTTGGGGGGTTACCAAACCCCCTCGGCCCACTAGCTGATCCAAAGGGACATGCCCAAAAACATCTTGGACGGCCCAACTCAACTAACATTGCCTTGGACCAATTCAAGACTAATGGGCCGCTGCCAAGCCCATAAGGAAGCACCTACCTAAAAAGAGACACCGCGCGGCGTGTCGAAGAAGGTTCTAGTACGATATTCCCTTATAAAAGGGGAGGGGAATCGTCAGCAAGGGGCATGATACATGAACAGTACCCCCTGGATTATCCTATGACGTAGAAATTGTATTGTCCTTAAAAGTATCTCACCCTATTTGTATTTTCTCCTCGTTACTTTCTTCTAGCATAAATATTCTCTCGTTACTTTCTTAAGTACTGAAAATAATCCTTCGTTACTTTCTTAAGTACTGAAAATAATCACTCGTTACTTTCTTAAGTACTTAAAATAATCCCTCGTTACTTTCTTAACTATTGAAAGTTATCCCTCGTTACTTTCTTAAGTTTTGAAAGTTATCCCTCGTTACTTTTTATGAGATCATTTAATTAGCAAGTCAAATCTCAACTCTAAATTAAAAGTATCGAGCCGAGGCCAGTACAAACAGTAAGCCTACTGGAAAACAGGGCAAAACCCTACGGTCAATCCCGTCAGTTTCCGTCGGGAATGGCCAAAAACCAACGAAAACCGACAGAAATTGTTCGTAGTAAATCTTTGGTCGAGAATTGGAGTTTCGTCGGGTTTCATCGGTACACTCCTGACAGAAACTTGCAATGGGGAAGTGGCCATTAGAGACAATGGGGAAGTGGCCAGAATCCCCATCGGTTACGATGGGGAAATGGCCATTAGAGACAATGGGAAAGTGGCTCTCGGGTTCAGCCGGTTATGGTTGTCGGTTTCGGTCGGGTTCTGGGCCGTAGCTTTCGGTCGGTTTTGGCCGTAGGTTTTGGTCGGGTTACAGTTGTAGGTTTCAGTCGGTTTTGGTAGGGGTGTTTTCGTCGGTTTTGGTAGGGTAAATTTCTTTGGGTTTCGTCGATTACTTTCGTCGATTTCCGTCGGGTTTTATCCCGACGAAACCAGACGGAAAATTAATATATATA